>JAQSNX010005816.1:0-29682 GCA_029532605.1 Oreochromis grahami
TTTTCTTATTTTTGAAGACAAAGATGAAAATTGGTTTTAATCTGACTGATCAAAAGTAAAAATGTTTTTGAAAATAGTGAAAAACTGCATCCATCTGGCTTTTTGTGTTTGGTAAAAGAGTCCAAGTGCTAAATTGGCCTTGCTGCAATGAAATCAATAGTAGTACATTACATGAAACAGCCACCTGTTATTCTTATTATAACATGAACAAGAGCCTGACCCGCAAAAAACAATCCAAGTTCTTAGTTTTAATCTTTTCTATGCATATTTTGACCTGTACAAAAAACTGAGATTGTAAATGATTTGAAACACTTCATTTTGTTTTTATTTACATTTTTACATCCTGACTTTTCTGTAAGGCTTCTGTTCAATAACAGAATAAACTGTAAGTCGGGACAATCACTGTGACTGTAGTGTTACTTTTAGTTTCAAGAGATATCTTTGACAAAGAATAGAGAACAACGACTGAATGTGAATTATTTTCATTTTGTAATAAACGTATTAAAATAACTCACCTCTGACTGTTATTTGAAATGGATCACAACGAGCTGTCGCCTGAATGTTTCACTGTCTACTCTGAAGAAGTATGTGTCGGTGTAGTTTGTGGTTAAATCAGAAAACAGAGTGGTGCAGTCTCTCTGACTCAGGTTCCCAGTAATACTCATTGGATAGTTGCTAACTGCTCCACTATTGTTGTAGATCACATTGTTCGGAAAAATGCCAAATCTAACATCATTTTTAATCCACACTCCAAAGATTTTTCTTGTGCTGATAAATTTCTGTTCTTCTTTGGGTCTGAAGCTACATGGGATTTGCAAACATGATCCACTCAGTGCTTCCAGCTTCTTTGGTGCTGTTATGAAGAGTCCTGCTTCATCAGGACAACCAGCCAAAGCAGCTGTAAATACAGTGTCATGATTAGTAAACTGTTGACTCTATCTTCACTGACCTTTCAGATTTTGTTTGTCAATAAAGTTCAGATTGTAAAATGACTCCATGTCTGTGAATGACTGAACAAACAGCTCACCTGGAACAAAGAGGACAATCAGCAACATGCCGACTGTCACCATGTTCACACACAGGAACTTGTTGAAACCCTGAATTACAAACACACATCAGATATTTAATCACTTGAATTATGGATTTTGAAAAGACTATTCATTATTCTTTAAACAAATATATAATCCAGACTTCCTCTGTGCAATATGAGCTGTCATTTGTTCTTAAGGAACCATTATTAACAACATCTGACATATGAAATATAAAAACAGTAACAATACAACAGAGTTAGTTTTTGTCAGTAAAACTAAATCACCCGGAAAGAAAATGACATAAATGTATCTGTCAGTGCACTAAAAGAAGAATCACAAAATAAAAGCTTCAGTTTCAATAAATAAAAGCATCAAATGTTTCCTTACCAAACAAGTCCCAGTTTAGTTTCACAGTTTTAGAGTGAAATGAAGCAAAATTACAATAAACCCTGTAAACTAGTGGTCAGCATATTAGAAAGAAGGAAGCACTGAGATACTCACTGACTAACATCTGCATACTAAACTCATTTGTGTCCTTCCTGCTTCTAACCTGCTAAAAGAGGAAGTGGATTAGTATTCTTTCTCTTCATAAAAAAAGAAATATCATGTTGCCATATCATTTTTTGATTGGTCGACATGATGCATTTTTCCACCAACACAAACGAGCTGTTTTTTGTTTAGTTTTTTTGACCTTTTGGTCATAAGCAGAGAGTGCTTGCTAGCACTGTCCTTAGACGTTAAACATAATGAAACTATTAAAGAAAAAAACACCACGTATATATTGTTTATCATGACTCTGGTTTTACGTGGCCTATCAACACAATTTAAAAACTGGTATATATCACCTTGTTGCTTTGTGATCTTGAAGTGGTCATGTGATTGACTTACTATGACTACTTTATTCTCCCTCAGCCAAACAGCAGCACTCATGCGACTGTTTTGCCCCCCTGAGCTCCAGGTGTTGTGCCAAAAAGTGATTGCCATCTGCGGGAGTGCAGCTGCTCAAAGCTGTAGCGCCCAGATTACTTACAGCTACTTCTGTGCAACTGAAATAAGATGCGGTAAACTGAACACAGCTTCAACCGTCTGTTTGTTGAAAAATAGTAACGCAACTGCACCGCATTTTTCTTGTTAGTAACGGTAACAGCGTTGTAACGATAGGAATAATAATTAGTTGGATTACTTGTTACTGAAAAAAGTAACACCGTTAGTAATGCCATTAACTGCTAATAACCTAATAATGCTTAATAGTCTGACGTTATTATAAAATACTACCAATACAACTAATATTTCCAAATTACACACACAGAACCAAATAGTAAAACGTATCTTGTAAGCTTTCGGTGCACAGGTATTGTGAAGCTTTTAAGACAAAGGATCACTAAAAGAGTGAGACGTGTAATGAAAGCAGTTACAAAGGAAGCTGATGTTGCCTCTCAGCCCTGCACACGACATTTAAGGTCAATAAATACAAAAAGACATGTTATGTTTGAGTTGCAGGCCAAGGTTCTTATTAAAAATAATAAGTGTGCTTCATCTTCATTTCAGCAGAATTATAAACATGCAACAAGTTCCATAAGAAAACTGGAAATGAAATGAATGTGACATCACTTCAATGGCTTTTTGAGAGTTGTGTGGAAGCATGTCTCAGTGCTGATACCAAACTATATATAAATCAGACATGAACATCCTGAACATGTTGATCAGTTCCCCTGTGATACTTTACATGAGAAATGCTTTTCTAACATTTGTTCAACCAAAGACACTTTCACACTCATTTCTCCTGCACTGAGCCGTTGACCGCCTGTGATGGTTTTTTTAGCTTTACACCTTTTGACCTATGAATGCATCACATCCTGCTGCTGTCCTTCACAGTCGAAAATGATAAACTCAACCTTACACAATATATTTAATAACTCCCAGTATGAACGTCACATTTCTCCTTTCTTACACTGATGTGCCAATTAATCGATGTTTTTGCCAGAAAAACCAGTAAAGTGATGGAAATGACATGATCTACTCATCTTTGAGAGTTGTGTGGAAGCCTGTCTCAGTGCTGATACCAAACTATATATAAATCAGACATGAAGATCCTGAACATGTTGATCAGTTCCCCTGTGATCACTTTATATGAGAAATGCTTTTCTAACAACATTTGTTCAACCAAAGACACTTTCACACTCATTTCTCCTGTAAATGTTTCCTCCATAATTTGAGCATCTTATGTTAATACAAAAACTGAAATACTGAAGCTATAAACTTAAAAAATACATTTCAACACTTCCACTTGTATGAAATGTTCAGTCAAAACGAAACAATCAACAGTTTCAAGCAAGCTGTAAAGAACAAATACTAATATTGAATAAGTTAGAAAATGATGGACAATCAAACAAAATGAAGAAAAGTGAGACAAAATTCGATATTGCATGGATGGAATAAATCTGGACTGGACATTAATCTGAGAGTTTTACCAAAACACAAAAACCAAACAGATGAGTACGATGATCCCAGTGATCCCTCCTACAGCAGCCCCCATGATAAAGGCCGATCTGTTCCTGCAGATATAAAAAGGTTAGTGACAAATGCACTTTGGTAAATATCATGTTTGTCACTGAGTCTTCAGGCTTATATGAAGGTAACTTCAAATGTTCAAGTTGCTGTGCATTGCTTAATCTACTTACATCCAATTAAATGTTGTTATGAAAGCAAAAGTTTACCTATTAACGTAATGATCTCAGTCATTACCTCGTCAATACATGTCTTATTTAAAATAAAAGCATGATATTCAATACAGTAGAAGATAAATCAGTCTACACTTTAGGGCATTGCTACCTCAACTAGCCTTCAACAAGCAATTTATCCTAATGTATTATGACCACCTTATTTCTACTTTCTCTTACTGTTTGCACTTCAGTTTTATGAGGGTGACATTAAGCTCTTACACCCTGTTGAGAGCGCTTTCATTTCTGTAAATATGTAAGTCTTCATTTATTCTCACCAAACTTTCTTCATTAAATTAAAACATGTTAATCACAATTCTGCAACAGAATTTAACATTACTTTAACATTACTGATTTTTATAGTGGTCATCATATCATAAAGAAGTAAGCACTGAGATACCCTGACTGAACCACATGATACACTCATTTGTGTCTTTCCTCCTTATAACCTGCTGAAAGAGGAAGTGGATTATTATCCAGTCTTAGAAGTCTAAATTTACATGCACAACCGCAAAGATTTTTTTTAACTTTACTGCTTCGAAGTCTTAAAGCTTAACCTAGAGAATATATTTGAAATAAATTATATCATTAGTAATCTATTACAAGCTGCTAAGGTTGCTATAAAAATCAGTATCCAAATTCTAATCAATACTCATTTGCAGATACTCATTTGCAATAATATGAATACCACCAGTGCTGTCTTTGCCTCCTGCAGATGACACATGGCTTTATACACAATAGTCCAGACAGGCAGGAAAACAGATCCTCACCTCAGTATCAGCTCAACATATCACTTAACGCCACTGAGGCCCCAGGACAGTCACAGCCCTAATGACTGACAGACCCACCTGACTCCACTCACTCCCTTTGCAAGTGGCATACCAACCCTAATGGCAACAATACGCACACTCACACACACCACGGTCAGACTCTTCACTGTGAGGCGTTATTTAATCTAATTATTATTAGATTACATTTTCTTATTTGTCATATGAGTGTTACATCCTGTGAGTGATTAATTGTTTTGGTTATCGTAACGGGTAGAACCATTTGACAAACCACGGGTTTGTATTTATGGGAGGGGGTGTTACGGCCCTAGCAGGGCCTCCTCCTGAAGTTGCCTGTGTGGGCGTGTCCTACAATCTCTTCTGCCTGAGGTGCCACCTTTCTCTTTTGTACAGCTGACTCACATCAGCAATTAAAGGTATTTAAGGGCAGAGAAAGGTGAGCTCTGGTGCCAGAGTGCCATATGAGTGGTTGCAGCTAGTGAGCTGTGTGTTAGTTTTGGGTAGTTGCAGCTAGTGAGCTGTATTTTGTGATTGCTTGCTCCTGCTCGGTGGAGAGGAGTGTGTTTGGTTACTAATCTCTTTTTGACTTACTTTTAGGTTTACTGACCGACGCTTGAGTTTTGTTTTGTTTCTTTAAATGGTGATTGTGGCTTGCCCGTCTCTTTAAGTTGAGTTATTAATAGAAACTTTAATAAAACTCTTTAATTTAACCATTTTGCCTTTTTCTAACCCGGACACATTTTGTGTAAACACACTGATAACATTTAAATCAGTATTAAGGATAATTCACTTACTCAGCACAATCACATATGAACTGTGGTTCTGTGTTCAACCATTAATAGCCTTTCTTTTATTTAAAGTCATGTATAATGATGGTTTGGAGACACAGTCACACACAAATCTGTCAAGGCCGATGACAGATTAGCTGTCAAGATAGAGCCTATTTACAAAAGTGATACAATGTTTTCCATCCACTCCTGCTGGACTAACAGCCACGTTGCCTCTCTAACTGTCAGCTGACCGGATGGTCAGAACTCATGTTACCAACAAAACAGCCAAAATCCCTGCACAAAGTTTGCAAGACATCCTCTGACCTTCATCTCTCAGCAGAGGTTAAACACAGGATCTAGTTCACTTGGGTTTAGAATTTTCACAAGGAGCAGAGTCGTCTAAACCAACATGTAATACTGTTAACATGTAGCCAGAAATGATTCAATTATTTGTCTTTTAAATACTTATTCAATTATGTTTTAAACACCAGCTCTCTCTTATAAATGTTGGAAGTCTACAAGAATAAAATCAGATTGATTGGAAAAAAAAATTAGATTAATTGATTAATCTGATTTGTGTGTTTTTTGTTCAACAAGCAGTGACCAATGAATACACGCAAAATACTCCCACATGATTCCTGCCATAAATAGTTTGGGAGTATGTTGACTTTTATGACAACAAAAACAATATTTTTCTTCTACCTCATTATAAATTTGGTTCTTTAAACAAAGAAAAAAAAGTGATTTTTTTTTTTTAAATTGAAGTTAAAGAAAGTTCAACAAACATCACGTTAAGGCACTCCATCTTCCTGTCAGAACATTTTTTAATGAGGGGTTTTACTGGTGAATTGACTAAAAGTTTAAAAACTAAACATTTTGTCAGGTCTGTGCTGGTAGACCGTGTGGAGTGGAGAGAGTGGATCCAAATGCAGACACTGGAGAAGGAACGCAACTTTAACTAGAAAAATTTGCATTTCCTGCGAAAATGCTGTGTGGATGCCTTAACACTGAAGCTGTCTGCTGAAAAGCTGAAAAAGATAAAAAGTTGCAAAAAGTTGTGTGGTGGTGAAAAAAAAATTATCACCCTGAGCAGGATTCAAACCTGGCCCTCCTGGTCTCAAGACAGCTACTCATCTCACTGAGCCAAACCTTTTCTCACAAAGAAGAGGTGGACAGACTGACCATTCTGCTGAAATGAGCAGATGCTGCTGAGAATTGTGCTGATAAGAGGTGGAAAGGCTGAAAATTTTGCAGAAAAGAGGTGAATCAGCAGAATTTCTGCTGAAAAGAGGTAAAGAAGCAGAAACTTGCGCTGAAAAGAGATGAATCAGCAGAATTTCTGCTCAAAAGAGGTTTTTTCTGAAAACAGCTGAGATTTGTGCTAATCAGTGTTGGGTAAGTTACTTTAAATTAGTAACTTAGTTACATTACTAGTTACTTCTCTAAAAAAGTAACTCAGTTACTTCAAGTTACTCGTTACTTTCAAAGTAACTAGTTACTAGGGAAAGTAACTTTGGTTTTACTCAGATTTCTCTTGTTAATGTGTTGCTTGCGTAACTGGATACCCAGCAAGATTGCCAGTCTTCTAGCTTGCTTACTTGCCACAAGTGCACTGTGCCACCTACCAACAGAAAGGTAAAAATAATGTGCACATTTCCACGAGAGAAATCCCACGCCTGGACCGTCATTGACCGCCGCCATGATTCTAGCCTGCTTTTTACATCCAACACAAAAACTGCAGTCGTGGTGCTTTTGATTGTACTCAGAACTTGGAAATTCTGCCTTCTGAATAGGAAGATGTAGGTAACACCAGACTGCAGATGAGCTGCATACAGAGCTGGACTGGGACAAAACAATCGTCCCGGGCATTTTGACTAGAGACCGACCCACCATTATAGGAAAAATCATAAAGCCTTTGAATGAAAATAAACACTGTTGTGACAGTGATGTACACTGTTCTGATGGTATATATGTATCAATCTATCAATTGTTTGTTGTAAGACTCAGATAATTATTTTTTTAAAAGCGAGACATTTTAAATGAGAATAAGAAAGAAAAGTATTTGTTTGTGCCCCCCTTTCTCTGTTAATGCCCTACCTGGCCCCCCTGGCAACACTTTGCTAGATCCGCCCCTGCACAGTTACCAGCTGTCAGCTACTTAGAAAAGGATCCTGGTGTTATTTGTCTCTCAGAAACAGTTCATAACTTCCCTTCAACTCATCCATGTCCCCTAAAAGGTAAACCTGTTTCTACATCACCTGTTCAGCTCTGATGATTCAGTAAGGACATCTCCTGGTTTCATCTGCATGTTTCCCTCTCACCAGATAACCAAACCGATATCATGACCAGCAGCTTTACAGCTGTGGCTCCAGCAAACATCAGCTGATACTAGAAATTAATATTAAATAAATTCTAACAACAGCTGATCAAGCTTAAACGTGCTGCTGTTGTTTAGAGCGACATCCGCTGGTTTCCTCTTTCTGGTGCAAAGTGGGCGATAAATAAACAAGAGAGAAAAGCCGATCAGCTGATCATTGATCAGTTTCGTGATTGAAGTAGAAACAGGAGAGAATGAGAGAAGAAGAGGCAGCTGTGCAGCTTCAGCTTTGTGTCTTTTTCATTGTAGCTGAAGTCCGGGACAAACTGTGTTCCTTTTCACCTCAGTACGAAACGCGTAATATTTTCTCTGAATACCAGACGATTCTGTTTTTAGGGGACGGTTGGCAACTCTAATAATTAACCGTATGAACAAAATAAAGTTCAGCATCAGTAACATAGCACCCACCCAGCTGTATAGAAACTCCGTCATGCTAGCTAGCACGCAGTACGAAAATGTCAGCATACCGAAAATAAACTCCAACTAAACTTGGTTTATATCTGACTCAGACTGCAGGTCATAACTTCTTACCTGAAGTTCAGTTCACCTGACACGCGACGCGGCCGCTTCGGGTCTCTCCTCTTGCCTCCCTTTTCCTTCATCCACCTGCTGGCCTCCACCACTTGCTAATGTTATTGAATCTGCGGAAGCTCCGCGATATCCACCACACGAAGTAACGAGTAACGAGCCTATCTAAATCCCAGTAACGAGTAACGCGTTCCTGGTTTTGGCATAATAACTAGTTACCGTGCTCGTTACCACAATAATAACGTAGTTACTGTAACGCGTTACTTAATAACGCGTTAGTCCCAACACTGGTGCTAATAATAGGTGAAAAGGCTGAAAATTTTGCAGAAGAGGTGAATAAGCAGAATTTGGGCTGAAAAGAAGTCAAAATTCTGCTGAAAAGAATTCAATCAGCAGAACTTCTGCTGAAAAGAGGTGAATGAGCAGAATTCTCCTGAAAAGAGGCTTTTGCTGCAAACAGCTGAAAAAGCTGGTATTTGTGCTGAAAAGGAGTGAAAAAAATGAAAATTTTGCTGAAAAGGGGTGAAAAAGCTGAAATTGAGTTAAAAAAGTTTAACTGTTAACTGAAAGAAATGTTGCCATAAGCAGGATTTGAACCCGGGCCTCCCAGTCTGAGAACAGATGCTCATCTCACTGAGCTAAAACACAGGTCAACCTGGCAAGGAAAATCAGTGAGGCCACTGATGATATGGCAGAAATGGGCAAAAAATATTGCCAAAAAAATTCAATATCTCAAAAAGTATAGAAGTTATGAGCACCAAAAGTCATAGCCGGCATTAGCAGAAATAGCAGAATTTTTTAAAGGTTGAATGGCGAAAATTGGATAAAAACTGAAGGAGTAGTTAAGTGCCAAAAAGTGTACGGAAGCAACTAGGGGAATAATAATAAAGAAGAAAGAGAAACAGGAAAACAATAGTGTGGAAGCCCTTTTAGGGCATCCACACAACTAAAAGCGAGTCTTTATTTATGGCTGCAGGAAATACAACAAAAAAAAAAAAAGCATACGGAAGACAAAGACTAAACTAACAAAACCTAAACTGTGAAAACAACTAAACCCTAAGTACATGGAATGTGAAGATCTGAAACATGAAACTTGAAAACCTGACACCTGAAACATGAAACATGACAGAAGATAAACAGATGAATCAACAAGGGACAACGGGAAACTCACACTATAAATACACAGTGTAGATCAGGGAAGTGGAGATGGTTGGGAAACACTGAAGGAACTAATTAGACATAACAGGAGAGGAGAAGCAACACTGAACACAACGAACACAGGATGAGAGACTGTCAAAAAATGAAACAAAACAGGAAGCACCCGAGCTTGACACTGTGACCAGGGGAGATACAGACATGGAGACACAACAGACTTAGGAGACAGAAAAGAAACATGGATCATGGAGACAAGTTTAACTTAACGAGAAACGTGGAACACAGGGAAGGTACAGTAACAGAAAATTAAAGACTGGAAACTATAAATATAACAAAACATAACGGTAAACTAAGAGAACCAGAACCATGATGGACACTAAATCACAGAATATAAATTAACCCTGAAAACACATAAATGCTGGGTCACAGGCCCAGGACCATCACACCATTATCCTGATGCAAAATCCATTATGGATGGAATGGGCAGAGAGGGAACACATCCAGGCGTTTTCAACACAGTTGATTCTTACTCTGAACAGCACTTAATCTGTGGCTGATGGCATTTCAGGAGCCCACAATAGAGCAGGATACACAAGCGTGCATATTGAGAAAAAGGCTGTGGGCTGGGAACCAGGTGTTGTTGGCGTTATCATGAGCTCTGACAACCAGGTCAGATGACAGCTGATAAGGTGAGCTGGCTGTTAGCCCAGGAGTAACAGACATCTCCAAAAATATCAAAGCACTATTGAAAATAGGCTCTATTGTAACAAATTGATCAGATATTTTAAGCGTACACCACTACAATCTCAGCAAAAAACAATATTAGCGTATTTAGTGACACAGTATTTCAAAACTTGGGGCCCCTCTTCCACCATTAACACTTTTGATTTGAAAAACGTTCTGGGATACCCTACTACAGTCCACTCCTCCAGCACTTCATATCTCTTCAAATGGAAATAACTAAAACAATAATTTATTGTGTCATTAATGAATTTTAATTGGAAATAATAATTGACAAAGTATTTACTTATTTCATTAAGTAATATTTTCTCCTTTTTTTCATTTTAATTCGTTCTCGACAGTTTTGTTGCATTTATTTAATACATTTGGCACCCTCCATACTTAATATCCAGTCTTTACATATTTACAGTCGACCTGGCATTAGTCTGGGTCTATTCATTTATTACAGATCATTGGTTGTTTTTAATTCACAATAAAAACTTGGCTTTTGCAAGCACAGTTGTATTTATTTTAACACAAGTAATTAACATCTGTGAATTTTCAAAACGCTGACATATAAAAACTATGACAACACAACGGTGTTCAAGTTTTTCTGAATGAAACTAAAACAGTAAAACTCAAAATCTAAACACTGGTGAATAAGATCTCCATAGTGCAGTAAAATGAAAAATAATTAAATAAAAGTTTGAGTAAAATGAGACCATCTTTAGAACAGTTACAATAATACAGTTAACAATGCCCATGAACGTCACATTTCTCTTATCGTACATGTGATGTGTCATTAAAAGAGATCATTTATGTGTCTGCTAAAAATACAGTGAAGTGATGAAAATTACACAGTTTTCTCATATTTGATATATTCAGAAAAAGAGAAAATAGTCCTCCGTTTTCTTTGTCATGTTTTGGTTTCAATCATTTCTTCTGCACTTGAGCGTAGATACACTCTGGGCCATCACATGTCTGTGTTAAGCTGTTTGGAGTCTTGCGTACTTTGACCTGTGAATACACCAAATCCTGCTGCTGTGTGCTCTCCTGCACTGGGTCTAATGAAGGTCTCTGCTTGGAGAAGTCAATCTCTCCATAATGGACGTCTTCATTTTCTGCTGTTCTGGCTGCTTCTTGAAGAGACAGACTCTGTGAAATCAAATACACCAAACTTGAAATGTAATGAAGAACTGTGTCTTGAAAAATTGCTGATGATATAATGAGACGACACTAAGAAACAAATATGCTTTTGAAAACAGCCACAGCAAGCCTTTGTCTTTTTTCAAGTGCAGTTCCAATAACTACAATCATATTACCAACAAAAGTTAGTTTTCCTACCCATGTCTGATGTGAAGGTCGACGTGCTGATTTTTGTTGCCTATAAAAAATATAAAAGCTCTCTTAAATTTTCAGAAGTAATAATAAGAAAAAATCTCCAAAGCAATCTGCATGAAACATTTTCTGCAAGTTTAGTTATGTTGATTTGACAAGTGTGGAATTAATTACATAACTTAGACACTCACAGGGGAAAAAACTATAATTTTTTAGACACTCAGGAAGAATGAAATAACATAACATCTTGTCATGTGGCAGCTGTGTGGAAGCAGGAAGACAGACCCAAGTGCAGGATTTCAGAGAATGAAGTGAACTGAACAACAGCTTTATTGCTGGAATTCATATACCTGAGAACAAAATACAAAACTATAACGCAGCATGGCTAGGACCAGGAACTAAAACTAGAAAGGGAACTTGAACACAAAACACGCAACATGTAAAAATAGTCGACGAAGATGTGACAAAGAACAGAGGCTTTGATTCTGAAAATATCTACACATCTGGGGAACACACGAAATTAAGAAAACTGAGAAGAAATTAAATATTTTCACATTAATGTGAGTCTTACCAAAACACAAAACCATACAGATGAATATGATGATCCCGCTGATCCCACCTGCAGCAGCCCACCATGATGAAGGCTGTTCTGTTACTACAGAAAGTTACAGGAGACAAAAACATTTTATTAAATATCATGTTTGTCACTGTGTTGAGGCTTATCTAAAGCTCACTTATGAGGTTCAAGGTGCGGTATCTGATTGAATATACTTACCATTAATCAAAGTTGGTTTCACTGTCAGATCAATTCCTGATTTCAAAAAAATCAAAATGCAGAAGATAGTGGGCAATAATGTATTATTAGCACTTTATTTCTACTTTCTCTGTTTGCACTGGAATTTTAGAAGGACGCCATTAAGCTCTTACAACCTGTTTGCAATGCTCTTATTTCTGTGGATATGTTTATTCTCACCAAACTTTCTTTGTTAAATCCAAACCTGTTAATCATAATTCTGCATACATTTTATTAACATAGTTGATTCTTGTGCTGCTGTCTGCGTTTACCTGTTAGATTCATCTCTGCTGATGTCTGATTACCCAGATCATTAGTGGCTACACAGTAAGAAACTCCTCCATCTGTTACATTGAAGCTGTAAATCTCTCCTTCAGATACTTTCACAGCTCCATCTCTGCTCTTCTTGAACCAGGTGAAGCTGCTGACTGGAGGTTTGGCTCTGCTGGAGCAGGTCAGCTTCACCCAGCTGCCTGCTGACACCAAACCTGATGGACTGATGGATGCTGAGGTGTCTTTAGGAGCAACTGAAGAAGAATATTAACACATATCGCCATTATTCATTCTAAACAGCTGAGTTCCTATAAATGATTATATGTAGACAGGATCCAAAAGACAAACTCTGATTGTCTTACATGAAACACTGAGAGTCTCTTCTGTCTCTGCTGTCTTGGTGTCTTTTCCTTGGTTCACAGGATATCTGGCAGAGCAGCTGATCTTCTTTCCATCATGTGTGTCTGACAGAGTGATGGTCTGCTGGATTTTAGTTGTAAAGCTTCCATCTGTGTTTTCCTCTATTTTGTTGTGAGAGTCTTGTTGGAGATTCAAGGTGAGTTGAGGAGGGGAGTGTGGACAGGGAGTGAGAGCTGAGCAGGTTATAGTGACAGACTCCTTCTCCTTCAGATCACCTGGGATTGTAATATTGGGCCTCCAAGGAGAATCTGTGGTTTCAAAGATGTTCCAAATACATAAAAATAAATACAGAGTATACTACACTATATCTGTCTAATGTAAAATCATTTGTTATGTTATTTATTTAAACTCTGCATTTAGCACACACTAATCCAGTATACTGCAATGTACTGCACACTACATTTGTTATTATGAATCACTCTGTTGTCACATGTTTGCTGTTGCAGCGTGATATTAATTTTGAAATATATTATTTCATATATATTATCATTTGTAATTTACTTTATTCAGTTGGAATAATTTTCATTATTCACATTTTTTTTTACTTGATTTTGATTTCAGATTACCTCATTAAGATATTTGTGTAACAATCACACAGTAGACTCGTCCACATGTTTATGCTTTTTAGTGTTTACTTTATTTGCACACACGGGTGCTGTACACAGTCGGCTGCAGCTCTACAGCTGCCAGCCGCACACATCACCAAAAACTCAGGACCCAACACAGATTTTAAAGCCGCCGAGGTGTGATTGCGGATGCCTCTCAGATGCGTCTGCCTCCCCTGCAGTGGCACTGCAGACCACAATTTGTTTTGTCATCTTTTCATATCTAACAAATAACAAGTTTAATAATAAACACGCATGGACCTAAAAGGAGTGAAGCAGTAAATATGTGAAGGGAATGGAGAGCACACTGTAAAAATCCTAAAATCATAGTTGAATAAGCATGATCTTCATGCCTTCAGGTTAAACTGCAGTGAACATGGACAGTTCTGTCAAACATCAGTAGAGCTGGACACAGAAAAGTCAATTCCTGTGAACTTATTTAAGATGAAGTGAGACCGAGATTAAAACCGACTTAAATTGACCAAACCTGTTTTGAAAATAGTGAAAACTACATCCATTCATTTATTTACATTTTACAACCTGACTTTTTTGGAAAGACTTTTATGCAACACATGAATAATCTGTAAGTCAGGACAATCACTGATCCTACATTGCTATTTTTAGCTCCAAGAGATATTGTATGCAAAGAAAAGAGAGCAACTATTTGAATGCGGGTTATTGTCATTTTGTTATTAAACATTAAACACTTAAAAAAATAACTCACCTCTGACTGTTATTTGAAGAGGATCACAAGCAGCTGTCGCCATGAATGGTTCATTCTCTACTCTGAAGAAGTATGTGTCGGTGTAGTTTGTGGTTAAATCAGAAAACAGAGTGGTGCAGTCTCTCTGACTCAGGTTCCCACTAATACTCATTGGATAGATGCTAACTGCTCCACTACTGTTGAAGATCACATTGTTTGGATAAATGCCAAATCTAGAATCATTTTTAATCCACACTCCAAAGATTTTTCTTGTGCTGTTAAATTTCTGGTCTTCTTTGGGTCTGAAGCTACGTGGGATTTGCAAACAAGATCCACTCAGTGCTTCCAACTTCTTTGGTGCAGTTATGAAGAGTGCTGCTTTAACAGAACAACCAGCCAAAGCAGCTGTAAATACAATGTAACGATTAATCCATTCACATATTAATATTAAACAAATTAACAAAAAAATTTTCTACTTTCAAACAAAACTCTTATCTTTGATCAAAGTATTCTCTACGTTTAGTTATTGAGAAAATATTTTTGAAGTGCCGTTATGGAGAGTGCTGCTTCTTTTGAACAGTTGACCAAAGCAGCTGTAAATACAGTGTCATGATTAGTAAACTGTTGACTCTTATCTTTACTGGTCTTTCAGATTTTGTTTGTCAATAAAGTTCAGATTGTAAAATGACTCCATGTCTGTGAATGACTGAACAAACAGCTCACCTGGAACAAAGAGGACAATCAGCAACATGCCGACTGTCACCATGTTCACACACAGGAACCTGTTGAAACCCTCAATTACAAACACACATCAGATATTTAATCACTTGAATTATGGATTTTGAAAAGATTATTCATTATTCTTTGAAACAAATTCATAATCCAGACTTCCTCTGTGCAATATGAGCTGTCATCATAAGGAACCATTATTAACAACATCTGACATATGAAATATGAAAACAGTAACAATACTACAGAGTTAATTTTTGTGAGTAAAACTAAATCAGCAGGAAAGAAAATGACATAAATGTATCTGTCAGTGCACTAAAAGAAGAATCACAAAATGAAAGCTTTAGTTTCAATAAATAAAAGCATCAAATGTTTCCTTACCAAACAAGTCCCAGTTTAGTCTCACAGTTTTAGAGTGAAATGAAGCAAAATTACAATAAACCCTGTAAACTAGTGATCATCATATCAGAAAGAAGTAAGCACTGAGATAGCCACTGACTAAACTACAAGATACACTATGTTTGGCCTTCCTGCTTATAACCTGCTGAAAGAGGAAGTGAGATATTGCTGGCTGTAATGCCAAATGTCATATTTGGCTTTGTAAGGTCAGAGACTTCTTCATCATCAGTCTGACTTTTTCCCTCTAAAAAACCTCAGATACTAATCACTACTGAATCATCAATACTAAATTGGTGATTATTCATTTGCAACAATATCAAAACCACCTGTGCTGTCTTTTCCTCCTGCAGATGACACACAGCTTTATATCGGCAGAAAACCAGTTCTTCACCCCAACAGCAGCTGAACACATGGACAGAGACCCCATTTAACACCACTGGGGCCTCAAGCCAGTGGGGACATGCACATAAGGGGTCTCTGTTCAGCTCCTTCATTTCTTGAGCCATACTACTCAAGCATCATCTGATTTTTTTAAAGTAAATAATTAAGTCATTAGCAGTAAACTGTAGTAATTAGGGTAGCCAGTAAGAAATGTTCAATTTCCACATTTAATAAAAATGTTTGTTATGTGCATCAGTCTGCACAGTTTGAAATCCACTCACATTTCAAATCTCATGTCTCCACATGCTGCGGTTATTCTGTGTTCATAATGAGTTTCCTTCATATCGTTAAAGCTCAACAGCGTTATGGTCCCTGTGTCTGCCCGGCTGGCCCCGCGAGGCTACATTTGTTATGGTTGTTTTCTCTCCCCCTTGTCACTCTGCCTGGGCGGCGCTCACTGCAGGCTCCTGCCTTTGGCCCACGCACCTGGCTCTAATTCCTCAGCTGTTTACTCCATGGCTATTTAAGGCTGGGGCTCGGATCCTGTCATCTCTCAATGATTGTTTGAGACACGTTAGTGTTAGTTTCTAGCTTTTGTGATATTTCATGAGTGAGTTTACTTTTGAGATTTATCTGTCTTTGTGAACAGTCTCCCTGGACCTGCTGCCCACTTTCCTGCTTTGGATTATGAGCACGTTGGTGTGTGGATTTATGTGGTGGAGCACAAGTGTGTGAGAGGACCTTTCCCTTCCCTCACTGGACTCCTGGATCTTTCCCCCCACATGTATATATTGTGCACTTGGTGTTGTGTAAATTAACTGTTGTATTGAACTTTGAGTCCTCTCCCTACCCGTGACAGACAGGTGACTTACACTATGAACTCTTCCAAACAAAAGGTGTAACTTATCTTGACTTTATTATACCGTCTCATAAGTAATGATCCACTTTTTGTAAAACATCAGAAAACATTGAAAATATCAATATTAACATTATGTAATTTATACAGTTCATAAGTTTATAAAGGAATTGTCAAGTATCTGGGTCATTTGACCCAGTGTTTTGAGTTTCGTGTGTTTTGGTGTCATTTTTGTATTATGGTTGATGTCTTCGGCTCATTAGTAGTCTTTAGTTTTGTCTGTTTTGAGGTTCTTCTGTTCTCTGTTTGGTTCCTCGTCCATTAGGTTCCCCTTGTGTCTCTGTCCTCTGTGTCCCTCTCTGTGCGTTTGTTTTTATGTGGCCGTGTGTTCTTATGTCTTGTTTCCCTTTTCTGTTCCCATGTTGAGTGTTCTTTCGTCTCAGCTCCCGTGTCATGTTGTATGAATTAGTCTGTGTCTCAGTGCTTCCTGTTTTACTTTGATACTCTCCTGTCTGGTGTGTGTCATATTCAGTTTATTGGTTTAGTGTATTCGCCAGTCCAGAAAATATAATATAGTCACTCCACTTCTGATCAAGTATCAGTTATTCAACTTAAACTAAATTATATCAGACTTAAAATGTGATTCTGATAACATTTAAAATATAATTTTCCAGGTACTCGCGGGCAAAGTGTTTCCAAGGCAACAAGGTAAAGGAATAATATGAAGTAGTCACACCACGTGACAGATGGTGGCACTGTGATTCACAAAATCTCTTAAACATTTATGCAGGACAGCAGTCTACTACTTTAAAGCTAAATGATTTTTACTTGGACCTTTAAGGATATATGTGCCTTGCTGCTCTTGTTGTCGTCATCTAACACATTTCTAACATAGTCTGTGGTCTCATCATCTTTCACTTTTTCTCATTTCCTCTCTTCACTTTTATCATTATTTGTCGCATCTTCTTGATTACTATGTGACAAATCGTCTACAAGAATGAAGCACACAGACCTGTTAACCTGCTTACCAACTGTTTTCCGTCTGTTTGGTGTTAAGAGGTCAAAAGCAGACTATAAAAGACGAGATCAATAAGGAAACTGTAACAATCATGAAAATTGTGAAAGTTTAAATGAAGGCACAAAACACACCTCTGTTTATGAAACTGTAACATTACAATTGCAGTACCTTAGTTTAGTATGCCTAATGGCAGCATGTTAACATCCAGTACCTGAAATTAAGTTTAGGGGAACGGATGTCACATACAGAAATATCATGATATTGCAGGTGTACTGGTTAGTTAAGCCATACACCAGAACATTTGCTTCGGCTCACTGACCGTGTTTCACTTTCACTAACAAACAAACCCATGTATTGCCATTTACACTCACTCGTTAACATAAATATCTAATCATCCAGTTGTGTAGCAGCATTCATGCATGGAGACATCAGAAATAGATAGAAAGGTGGTTTAACTGACTTTAAATGTCTGCTCCAAGTATTTCAAAACTTCTGATCTACTGGGATTTTCCCACACAGCCATCTCTAAGGTTCTCCAAAAGAATGGTCGAAAGAAGAGAAAACATCCAGTGAGTGTTAGTGCTCTGGGGGGGGGAAAAACATGTTGATGATGCCAGACATTGGAGGAGAATTGGTCGACTACTTCAAGCTTACAGAAAGCTGAAAGTTATGCAAATAACCGCTCACAGAAGAGCATCTCTGACAGCACAACATGAAGATCATCTTGAAAGAATGGAGCGATCCTTGCTAATAACAGGTCAGGTTGATTGTGGTGTAATGGATATTCAGCAGACTAAGCCACAATGTCACAATATTCAGATTATCTCAGATTGTGTTTTTTTAATATGAGAATGAGTTTTACTCAAATGCCCTCCACAGTCACCAGATCTCAATCCAATAGAGCCCCTTTGGGATTTAGTTGAACGAGATTCACATCATGGATGCGAAGCTGACAAATCTGCAGCAGCTGTGATGCAAAATGTTGTAAAATGAAGGAAAATGTTTCCAACACTGTGTTAAATCTCTGCCACAAAGAATTAAGACTGGCAAAAGGGAGGCCAACCCAATATTAGCAATGTGTACCTAATAAAGTAAACTTGCACATCCCCATCTTTTAAACGAACAGTGTATTAGGAATAGTGATGGTGTAAAGAACATCTGCAGAAATGCACCAATGAATCTGATATTTAATGTGCGTTATAAGTAAAACTTTAGAGTAAAACATGATAAATTCATTTGGGCAGGTTAATAAATGTAAGAAGCTAATTTCATGCAACATTTTGCAGTTTTGCTTCTCCTCCAAGAACACAATATTTTGGCTCAATAAATACAAAAGTAGATTTGATGTTTCACTTGAATGCCAAGCCATCAAAGAGAAAATCTGATACATAATAACTGTGCATCACCTTCATTTTAGGGACATTAAAAATAAAATATATATGATAAACTTATGATAAATATTCTCCACAAGAAAAATGCACAAAATGTTAAAATATAATAATAAATATTTTACTGGAGATAAACAGCTAATCGAAGTTCACTTCAAAGTACCTTTTTAAAAGAAACATTCTATGGAAGCGCTATTCTACAACTATATATTCATCAGACATGAACATGCTGATCGGGTTCTTTGTAATGAATTGGAAGACAGCATCTTTCTCTACGTAGTTTTAATCAACCAAAGACACTTCCACACTCATTTCTTCTGCACTTGAGCGTAGACACACTCTGGGCCATCAGCTGTCTGTGATGGCCTGTCTCTGCTTTGAGTCTTGCACACTTTGACCTGTGAATACACCAAATCCTGCTGCTGTGTGCTCTCCTGCAATGGATCTAAAGAAGGTCTGGGTCTCTGTTTGGAGAAGTCAATCTCTCCATAACAGATGTCTTCATTTTCTGCTGTTCTGGCTGCTTCTTGGAGAGACAGACTCTGTGAAATCAAACACACCAAACCTGAGATGTAATGAAGAACTGGAGGAAAACTCTGTTCGACTCAATCAGTGATATAATTTGATACCTTCAGAGTAGCAACTTGATGCTTTAAAAGCAAGTAAAAAACAAAAAACAGGACATTTAATCGCATTTCATGTGAGTGAGGAATTGGCTCCAACTCACCCCATTAGAGCCCTTTGCTCTCAGACTGCTGGTTTACTTACTGGGAGGCAGAGCATTCAGCTTTCAGGCCCCTCTTCTGTGGAACCAGCTTCCAGTTTGAATGCAGGAGACACACACACCCTCTCTACTTTTCTAAGATTTTTGCGATAAGATTTTCTTTTTAATAAAGCCTATAGTTAGGACTGGATCAGTGACCCTGAATCTTCCCTTAGTTACACTGCAATGGGTATAGTCTGATGGGTGATTCCCATTATGTTGCTTTCTCACTCACTGCGCGTTTATAGGCCACTCTCCATTTAATTATGTTTAATCTCTGGCTCTCTTCCACAGGGTGTCTTTGTCCTGACATCCTCCCCTCAACCCAACCAGGTGCAGCAGATGGTGGCCCCTCCCTTAGCCTGGTTCTGCTGGAGGTTTCTTCTGGTTGAAAGGGAGTTTTTCCTTCCCGCTGTCACCCAGTGCTTGCTCAAAGGGCCTCATATGATTGTTGGGGTTTTTGGTCTATTATTGTAGGGTCTTTACCTTACAGTATAAAGTTGTTCATGAAGCTGACTTGGCTTTATATGAAAAAAATTAAACTGAATTGAAAAGACTGCAGTCACTATTGTGCAGTCATGTTAAAAGCACAATAAAGTTCAGTTTTCCCACCTGTGTCTGATCGGAAGCTCCATGTTTGACTGACTTCAGCCGCCTAAAAGGAACAAGACAACTTTTAGCTTAACTGTAGAAGTAAAGGGAAAAAAAAAAGATATATATATATATATATAGTAAAATTACTTTCCTGAAACGTTCAAGTTTGAATGACTCAACCCTGAAGTTTCTTCAGTGCAGAAAAAATTATCTGACTCATTACTGAGAGACTGTGCAGTGGAACTCACTGATGTCTTCACAGACATCTTCAATATATCACTTATCCAGGCTGTCGTCCCCACATGTTTTAAAGCCACCACAATCATTCCGGTTCCAAAAAAGTCATCTCCCTCCTGCTTTAATGACTACCGTCCTGTTGCACTTACTCCCATCCTGATGAAGTGCTTCGAACGACTAGTCATGCAACACATCAAGACTGTCCTGCCCCCCTCCCTGGATCCCTTCCAGTTTGCGTATCGGCCCAACCGCTCAACCGATGATGCCATCTCCACTGCACTCCACTCAGCACTCACACACCTGGACAAAACAGACTCATATGTTCGAATGCTGTTCATAGATTTCAGTTCAGCATTCAACACTATAATCCCCCAACAGCTCACTCAAAAACTGGTCCAGTTGGGGCTCAACACCTCTCTGTGCAACTGGCTGTTGGATTTCCTCACCGGAAGACCTCAAGCAGTACGGGTCGGCAGTAATACATCCAGCACCATCATTTTAAACATGGGGGCCCCGCAGGGATGTGTGCTGAGCCCTCTCCTCTTCACTCTGCTGACCCATGACTGCACTCCATCATACAGCTCCAGCCTCTTCATCAAGTTTGCGGATGACACAACGGTGGTGGGTCTCATTAGCAACAGGGATGAGACCGACTACAGAAGTGAGGTGAGTCGCCTGGCCACGTGGTGTGTTGACAACAATCTCTCTCTGAATGTGGAGAAGACGAAGGAGATTGTTGTGGACTTCAGGAGAATGCACACCCAACATGCTCCTCTGACCATTGACGGAGCGTCTGTGGAGAGAGTGAGCAGCACCAAGTTCTTGGGTGTGCACATCACAGAGGATCTCTCCTGGACATACAACACCACAGCACTGGCCAAGAAATCACAGCAGCGTCTCTTCTTTCTCCGCAAACTAAGAAGAGCAGGAGCACCAGCCCCCATCATGTACACTTTCTACAGAGGCACCATCGAGAGCATCCTGTCAAGCTGCATCACTGTGTGGTTTGGAGCCTGCAATGCGTCCTGTCATAGAACCCTCCAACGCATAGTGAGAGCTGCAGAGAGGATCATTGGTGTCTCTCTCCCCTCCCTCCAGGACATTTACAGCACCCATCTCACTAAAAAAGCCCTTTGCATAGCAGCTGATCCCTCCCGATTCTGCCCCCTCTCCCCTCTCTCCTCCACGGTCTCACTGAACTCTGTCACACCACACACACACACACATCCACAGGCACACACACACACACACACATTCTGCCCACACACCCTCACACTCCACGGTCTCACTGAACACACACACACACACACACACACACACACACACACTCTCTGACTCACTCACTGGCCTGCACCAGTTATTAGTCACTTTGTGGAGCATTGGACTGCCATTACCTCATAAGACTTTGTTGTTACACTATCTCCTACCGTACATTACTAAATCTCCATTTGCACTATTTGCCTATTTGCACTACTTTGCCTGGTTTACACTCAATGTCATTTACCGTTACTTGAATATTGTATATTGTATATTGTATAGCTTTTTTTGTTATACGTAAAATTGTATTGTATTTATTTAAAATTTTTACTTTTTAATTATTTTACTTGCATTTTTTAATCATTCTCTTATATTTAAATGTTCATTTGTTATTTCATCTAGGGTTTGAGAGTAACGGAATTTCTATTCTCTGTATGTCCTGTACATGTGGCAGAATTGACAAATAAAGCTGACTTTGACTTTGACTTTGACTTAAGGGACTCATGTTGTGCTATGTTGCCACCTTGTGGCCACCAGCAGGAATGACGTAACTCTGAGTAGCTGCCCAACTTTACGTTTGATTTTAATGTCATGTTAACTTAAAATCTACTTCTGTGACCATGTAAATGTAAAATGCACACAAAAACATCCTAATTTTGTCTGAGACATTCACCCGAAATGAAACAATTTACAGTATTTAGGCAACGTGTAAGGCAATGTTGTAAAATACCTAATACAAACAAATAAAGTAATGAACAAGCTACTCACAATGCTAAAGAAAAATATTAAAATAGGTTAAGAAACAGACACTTACCAAAGGATGAAAACCAAACAAATGAGTGTGATGATCCCAATGATCCCTCCAACAGCAGCCCACCACAGATCAGTTCCTAAAGAAACACATGTTGAGTCTGCTCGGTATACTCAGTGTTCATTCATGTATGTCCAGCCTCCTTATTTTACTTTCCCTTGCTGTTTGCACTTGCACTTTGTGAAGATGTTCAACCATGATGAGCAGCTGACTACCTACATTTTTCTGAAAAGATTTATCCCATTCCTGATTATTCTGATCAATCTGTTATGACTAAGTTAAACACAATGTTTAGAATTGAGCCTTTTCATCTATCATTCTACATTTACCTGAAATATTAAAACGAATCTCTGCTGATGTCTGATTACCCAGATCATTAGTGGCCACACAGTAATAAACTCCTCCATCTGTTACATTGAAGCTGTAAATCTCTCCTTCAGATACTTTCACAGCTCCATCTCTGCTCTTCTTGAACCAGGTGAAGCTGCTGACTGGAGGTTTGGCTCTGCTGGAGCAGGTCAGGTTCACCCAGCTGCCTGCTGACACCAAACCTGATGGACTGATGGATGCTGAGGTGTCTTTAGGGGCATCTGGAGAAAAAGATTGACACAAATCCCCATTATTCATTATAAACAGAATGATGAATAATGGGGATCCCCATCAATAATGATGTGTTGACAGGATCCAACAACAAACTCTGATTGTCTTACATGAAACACTGAGAGTCTCTTCTGTCTCTGCTGTCTTGGTGTCTTTTCCTTGGTTCACAGGATATCTGGCAGAGCAGCTGATCTTCTTTCCATCATGTGTGTCTGACAGAGTGATGGTCTGCTGGATTTTAGTTGTAAAGCTTCCATCTGTGTTTTCCTCTATTTTGTTGTGAGAGTCTTGTTGGAGATTCAAGGTGAGTTGAGGAGGGGAGTGTGGACAGGGAGTGAGAGCTGAGCAGGTTATAGTGACAGACTCCTTCTCCTTCAGATCACCTGGGATTGTAATATTGGGCCTCCAAGGAGAATCTGTGGTTTCACATCACAAACATATTAGAAATGAAGACCACACAACACTTTATACATGCTTAAAATATTCAAACTTTATCCTGTGATCTCGTCATCCTAAATTCATAGAGAATTTTAGAAATCACATCCTGAGCAGAGCAGATCAAACATTATAAACAAGGAAATATAAACACCATTCAGGCTGTTAGTTCAGACAATAATAATTGTGACTGTAATAAAATTTATCCTCAGCAGACATAGAAGAAAAGCAAACAATCAAGAACAAAAGTACAAAATTATTGTTTGCTTTTACTATGAAAAAGCAAGAATTCGTTACCTCTGACTGTTATTTGAAGAGGATCACAAGAAGCTGTCGCCTTGAATGTTTCATTCTCTACTCTGAAGAAGTATGTGTCTGTGTATGTGTGGTTAAATTAGAAAACAGAGTGGTGCAGTTCTTCTGACTCAGGTTCCCACTAATACTCATTGGATAGGTGCTAACTGCTCCACTACTGTTGAAGATCACATTGTTTGGATATTTGTCAAATTTGGAATCACTTTTAATCCACACTCCAAACGTTTTTCTTGTGCTGATAAATGTCAGTCCTTCTTTGGGTCTGAAGCTACATGGGATTTTCAAACAAGATCCACTCAGTGCTTCCATCTGCTTTGGGGCAGTTATGAAGAGTGCTGGGTCTTTATTAGGACAATCAGCGAAAGCACCTGTAAATACAATTCATGGATTAAGTCATTCACACATTATTACTGTACTGTAGTCCCAGCAAGACTTAAAACATAATCTTTGATTAAATGATTCATTTAGTTAGATTTTTGTATCTCTGTGTTTATTACGCAATCACGGGTTTTAACAGAGCTCATCTAGAGCTGAGTTTGACATAAAGGGTTACTGAATATTTATTTTTCTTTTGTCATGATTCAGTTTTTAAATTAGACATTAAAAGTGTAGTTGATTTAACATACTTTCTTTATTTTATTTTATTTTTCATTGTATAAGGTGTAGGTGTTATAAGCTGTAGCTTCAACCTACACCCTTTCAGTCATTTGACTTCTTCTTCTATTATCATTTAAATTCTTGTGTTGTAAACAAACCAAGGAGAAATGACCAATTAAAGCATTTCAATTTCAAGTTAGGACAATAACAGTTGGGAAAAGTAGCTGTAGGGTCACTTTTTCTTCCAAATAAAATTCACATTTTAAATGATTTCAATATAAGTGAACAAACGGCTCACCTGAAACAAAGAGGAGAACCAATAACATGCTGACTGTCACCATGTTCACAAACTCCTTCCCTGCATTTTAACACACAAACACAAAGAAATCTGTTTATCTAATCATTCCACACATGAAGTTTTAAAACAGCACCGACAGTCTGTTAAAGCTGTTTCACAAGAGAACTTTCCCTATTTAACGACATATTTTTTCTTATCAGTGATCTCTCTGAATCTATAACCACACAGTTCATGTAAAACAACAACACCACTAAGTAAAATTTAATACATATTACATTTAAAATTACTTAATGCATCTTTCATTTAAGTAAAAGAATAAATAATTATTAGTTATAGAGAAGTAACAGTGAAATGTTTCCTTACCAAGTGAACGAGTGATTTCACAGCAAAATGAGGGGGTTTTAGCACAGTTACAGTGAACCATGTAGCCTGACTGCTGTTAAAAAGAAGGAAGTTCAGAAGGAGAACATGTTCTTTAAGAAAGTGAGCTAAGGTCAGCCTGCTTGGTTGCAAAGCTGCTACGGGCATGGCATCACATGATGCATCTGACCGAAGCAGGAAAATAGTCACTTATCTGTCCTTCCTGTTAATATCCTGTGATAAAGGAAGTCAAAGATTACAACATCGTTAAAGTCCCAAATTACTTACAAACCATTAAAGAACTTCTTTACTAACTTGAGTTATTCCAAGGTTTTGTGCTTTTACACTATATATTTAATAACATGATGAAATTATATTATCTCTGCCATGTTTCACTAAGAGTGGATTCAAAGGAGCAAACCAACTCAGTCGTACAAACAGGTGAAAAGGTTGATTTACGGTGAATTAAAGAAGGAAAATGAAAACACTTGGTGAGCAGGTGAAACGGGAAGGACCTGAAGAGAAAGAAAAAGGACAAAGACTGGTGATAAGCGCACACACAGTAACGTTAGATTAATGGGAGCAGGCGGGCAGGTGGCTGGACATTTCGGGAAAGTGCAGGAAGGTGATGAGGAGAAATCCAGGCAAGCAGGTGAAGCACCGGCGTGAAGGTCCGAAGTGAGGAATCCGTGCCTAACGCTGTTCTCCGGGGGGGCGAACGGAATAAACAGACGAGCGATCTTAGTAGGAGTAGCTCTGCAGAGGGATGACGACAAGACGAAGATTACTGCTGGAGATTCCCGGAATGAGCCCATTACCACAGAGCTGAAGCACAGCTGGCACACCGCTGTTCTTCACCAGTTTGACGATGCCAAACACCACAAGCCGAACACCCCGAGAACTGCGCCCACGCCCACTCACCCACCTGTTCCTAAAGAAACGATGGGTAAAAACAGGAAAAGCAAACCCCACCAATCTCGGATCCTCACAATATCAACAGTAATTATACACACAGGTATTCTGAAGATATATGAGCACAAATGGTGCTGAGAGAAAAGGCGATAAAGGTGCTGATTAAAACGGAAAGCTTTCATCTCAACCTCCAGTTTTATTATCTCTTTAATACTACATGTCGTGAAATACATTCACACATGCATCCAATTCACTCACAAAGTGTGATTACCTTTAAAAAGGAAAAAGAGGTTTCACCAATCACAAATCATGAAATCAAATAAAGATTTTTTTTATTTTTGAAAGATGACATGGACAAACACAAAGCAGTAAAAACACACGAAAACCAAAATCATCCAGGTCACAGTCTTTATCCAGACTTTGCTAATGTCTGGAATTTACTTAATTCATCATTTGTACTGAAGGTGATAATGTTTCTCTGTTTCTATTGTTAAAGCTATAGTAATGATTCGTTTTACTAAATATTGATAATTGACTTGATCTGTTGTTTTCATCAGTGCTTTTCTTTATTATATGAATTTGTATTTAAAAGTTTCAAGTGTCACATGACCAGTGCTCTGTGTATTCTGTGGTTTTGTAGATGAATCAAACTGATCATGATGGTAGAAAAAAGAAGTGCATTTACACATCAGTGATACACAGAAAGTCCCCTGCTTTTTTTGGAATTAGGATTCTGTCACCCAGTATTGGGTAATATATGTTTCTTTAGCTTTTAAATGCTGCACTGTGACACTTTTCAAAACCAGCAACAACTGTCTTTACTATTCATGTGGCTGCTCAGTATGCTGTGTGCTGTGAGGACACTAGTATTTAAACCTTTCTTCTGTATTACCATTAAAACAACAGAGAATTTTAGAAACTTGTACAAGCTTTAGGTTCTTGCTAACCGTGGCAGTAAATGAAGGGATATTTTAAGTTTTTACTTCCTTAGATTTCACTTCCTCATGAGACTTGCAGACACTTTAGTTGTTAGATTATAAGCTCTGCTTATCTTTCTGCCTCTGGTTTGTTGGGACGTTTCAGTCTAAACCAGCTGAAAGAAAAGGGTAGAGACAAGTTAGAAAGGAGGAAAGCTTCTCATTTAAGTTTGGTTACATTATGATTAATGTTATAACTCATGAAAATACATTTGAAATTACACACTGGTATGTAGCTGACTCACCACTCAAAGATGACCAGTATGCTGACAAGTATTATGATTCCCACAGTCTTCATTACAGCCTTTTTCCCCCAGTGATCATCACCTGCAATGCGACAGCACGGTCAACTCCTTGATGGAAAATGACTCCTGACAAATGCAATTCCTGTGTTTACCTTCAAACAGCAGCTGACTGCCTGCTGATATCTGGATGTCCAGGTGATTCCCGCAGCCGCAGTAAAACAATCTGTCTCGATCGAGTTTGGTCACCTCAAAGCTGTAAACCTTTGTGTTAGCTTTGATCGTCTCCAGTTTGTCACCACTGGTCATGAACCAGACATAGCTGTCAACAGGAGGGTTTGCCCGGCAGGAACATGTTAGAGTCACCATGCTGCCCACTGATACAGGACCAGTGGGACTGATCAGCCTGGGAGGGTCTGAAAGAGATTTTGGAGTGAATAAAGGTGCACAAAGAGAGGGGAGGCTCTTTATTAAGGTTTTCTCTAAAAGATAAGACCTTAAAGTCCTACATGAAACACTGAGAGTCTCTTCTGTCTCTGCTGTCTTGGTGTCTTTTCCTTGGTTCACAGGATATCTGGCAGCAATTTTCTATTCTATTTGAAGACTCAGAATACTTTATACATACCTCTTTTACCCATCTATACAAGTACTCTTTTCTACACCTTAGTGCTTTCTTTTTAACATTCACACATACTCATCGGAGAGAAACTTAGGGACCTGGCAGTGGAGCAGCTAGGAGCAGCTTGGAATCAAACCACTAACCATCCCATTAGTAGATGACCTGCACTACTTCCTTAACTACTCCCTAATTTAATAGATGATGTTATATCTCTTAAAAATATTATATGGAAAAAGATACAAAAAGGGGAGAGGAGTGGTTCCAGAATGGACCCCTGAGGGACACTACAAGAAAAAAAAAGAGCACAGGATGAAGAAAACTGACGAACAGACACAGAAAAACTTATCCTTATGCCCTTAAGACCAACCAGTGTCATCAGTCAGTTCAACCAACACAAATGAAAACTGTTCCATTTGATGGCATCTTAGTTTGCACAGAATTAGTGTTGATTTCACTGAGGTAATATATGTGTAAATGTATGTGCCTACAAAGCTGCTGAAAGCAGAATTAGGTTTGCCAGTAAAACCAACAGGCCTTTTACAATAATCCATTTTTATAGCTGAATTAAACACAGAGTTGTTTAGCCTCAGTAACAAAAAACACATTTGACTTGTTAAAAGAACCTCGTGCCAGCTGTGAAACAGCTGTTTCACAACTGGCATGAAACAGCAGCTGTGGGTGCAAATTGTGTGGTTGCTGTAGTTATGCTGCTCAGGCAGTGTGCAGGCTGCAGCCTTGGACTTAACTTTGAGTTCACAATCACTTCCTGTGTAAGACGGTAGTTATAAATTTAAGGAAGCTGATGTCAAAGACTGGTGGGAACTTGTGCAACACGTATTACTGACATCAAGGGTACACTTTTCTTCACAGCATTTCAGCTTTTTTTATAGTTTTATTGAATAAATGTTTTTGAAATCATATTTTCTTTTAAGTATTTTTTCTGTGTATACCACCTTATTAATTACCGTAGTATTGTTTTGAAGATGATCAAATGTTTACTTGTCTGTGTGTCAAAAGGCAGTCGTGTCTGCGGGGTTTTTCTTCTTTCATCTCAATAGCGAGCCATGAAATTTTGCCCATAATATTTAAAATGATAAAACTTCATTAACCGTAAAATTGAATCTGCTGCATGAACAACATATTGGCAGTGTAGTCTATAAGAAGCTTCATCTCACTGTGGCTCAGATGGCCACAAAAAATAAATATCACTTTTTCATATCTGCAATTTCATCAAATGGTGAGCTCAAACAAACCATTAAACCCTGCAGGGTTAAGCACAAAGGAAGTGATACTGTTTCACACACATTTTAGTTGTCATGCCACAAATGTGGGATTCTCAGGAGGAACTTGCAGCACACACTTTGTGTGTTTCTTTGCTGTAATGTTGTTCTCTTTTAACATTCTGTTTGTTTTATGTGGATTTGTGCATTCTTTAACACAATATATAAATATATATCAGATTTCCTCTCAACACATGTGTGTGCAAGTGCAATCAACCCTCTTCTATTTTAGAGCAGGAACCCAAATGCTCTGCAGAGCAATTGCACTCAGCATGGTGTGGATGCCCTGATATATAGTTTTTACACATGATAAGTCTTTCAGCTGTAGGTATGAAGCAATCTTCATGCATATATGCATAGAAATAGAGTATATAAGGGAAAAGCAGACTTTGA
>JAQSNX010005817.1:0-26348 GCA_029532605.1 Oreochromis grahami
CCAACATTCCAGAGTCACATCGTTCCACCAATTTTCCACCAACATTCCACCACAGTTCCGGAGTCACAACTTTCCCCCAACGTTACACCAACGTTCCACCAATGTTCCACCAACGTTCTCCCAACGTTCCAGAGTCACAACGTTCCACCAAGATTTCACCAACATTCCGGAGTCACAACATTGCACCAACGTTCCACCAATGTTCCGGAGTCACAATGTTCCACCAACGTTCCACCAACTTTCTACCAACGTTTCAAGAACATTCCGGAATCAAAACGTTCCACCAATGTTCCGCCAACATTCCGCAGTCATCACGTAGTTCCACCAACGTTCCACCAACTTTCCACCAGCGTTCCACCAACGTTTTCACCAACATTCTGGAGTCACAACGTTCCACCAAACGTTCCCCCAATATTCCGGAGTCACAACGTTCCACCAATGTTCCGGCAACATTCAGCAGTCACAACGTTGCCCCAACGTTCCACCAACTTTCCACCAACGTCACAACATTCCCAAGTCCACACAATGTTTCACAATGTTCCACCAACTTTCCACCAACGTTCCACCAACATTTCCAATCAACGTTCCACCAACATTCCACCAACGTTCCACCAAAAGTTCCACCAACATTCCACCAACATTCCACCAACGTTCAGGACCACATTTGGAGTCAACCAACGTTCCACCAACATTCCACCAACATTCCCGGAGTGAGAAACATTCCACCAACATTCCGAACCAACATTCCGGAGTGAGAAAGTTCCACCAACGTTCCACCAACATTCCGGAGTCACAACATTCCACCAATGTTCCATCAACGTTCCAGCAACGTTCCACCAACATTCCGGAGTCATAACATTCCACCAACGTTGCACCATCGTTTCCCCAATGTTCCACCAACGTTCCACCAACATTCCGGAGTCATAACCTTCCACCAATGTTCCACCAACGTTCCACCAACAGCATTCCGGAGTACCAACGTTTCACCAACGTTCCGGAGTCCCAACGTTCCACCAATGTTCCAACGTTCCAACATTCCACCAATGTTGGTGGAACTTTGGTGGAATGTTATGACTCCGGAATGTTTGGGAAACGTTGGTGGAACATTGGTGGAATGTTGCGTCTCCGGTATGTTGGGGGAACGTTGGGGGAACGTTGGGGGAACGTTGTGGGAATGTTGGGGAATGTTGGTGGAACATTGGTGGAACATTGGGGGAACGTTGTGACTCCGGAATGTTGGGGGAATGTTGGTGGAACATTGGTGGAACGTTGTGACTCCGGAATGTTGGGGGAATGTTGGTGGAACATTGGTGGAACGTTGGGACTCCGAAGTGTTGGGGTAACATTGGTGGAACGTTGGGGGATCGTTGTGTCTCCGGAACATTGGTGGAACGTTGGTGGAACGTTGTGACTCCGGAACATTGGTGGAACGTTGTGAGTCGGGAACGTTGGGGGAACGTTGGGGGAACGTTGGGGGAACGTTGGTGGAACGTTGGTGGAACGTTGGTGGAACTTTGTGACTCCGGAACGTTAGTGGAACGTTGGTGGAACATTGGTGGAATGTTATGACTCCGGAATGTTTGGGAAAGTTTGGTGGAACATTGGTGGAACATTGTGACTCCGGAATGTTGGTGGAATGTTGGTGGAACGTTGGAGGAATGTTGGTGGATGATTGTGACTCCAGAACGTTGGGGCAACATTGGTGGAACGTTGGGGGATCATTGTGACTCCGGAACGTTGGTGGAACGTTGTTGGAATGTTGGTGGAACGTTGTGACTCCGGAATGTTTGGGAAAGGTTATTGGAACATTGTGACTCCGGAATGTTGGGGTAACATTGGTGTAACATTGGTGGAATGTTGGTGGAACGTTGGGTCTCTGGAACGTTGGTGGAACGTTGGTGGAATGTTGGTGGACGTTGGAATGTTGGTGGAACGTTGGTGGAATGTTGTGAGTCCGGAACATTGGGGCAACGTTGGTGGAACAGTGTTGGAACATTAGTGGAACGTTGGGGTAACGTTGGTGGAACATTGTGACTCCGAAATGTTGGGGCAACATTGGTGGAACGTTGGGGGATCCGTGTGACTCCGGAATGTTGGTGGAACGTTGGAGGAATGTTGGTGGAATGTTGGTGGATCATTGTGACTCCGAAACGTTGGGGCAACATTGGTGGAACGTTGGGGGATCAGTGTGACTCCGGAATGTTGGTGGAACGTTGTGACTCCGGAATATTGGGGGAACGTTGGGGGAACGTTGGTGGAATGTTGGTGACGTTCCGGGAATGTTTGGGGAACGTTGGTGGAACATTGGTGGAAAGTTGTGACTCCGGAACGTTGGGGGAAGGTTGGTGGAACATTGGTGGAACATTGGTGGAACGTTGGGGTAAGGTTATGACTCCGAAACGTTGGTGGAACGTTGGTCCAAAGTTGTGAGTCCAGAATGATGGGGGAACGTTGGTGGAACATTGGTGGAACCTTGTTTCTGCGGAACGTTGGGGGGACATTGTTGGAACGTTGGGGGAACGTTGTGACTCTGCAACGTTGGTGGAACGTTGGGGGAACGTTGGTGGAATGTTGGTGGAATGTTGTGACTCCGGAACATTGTGGAAACATTGGGGAAACGTTGGCGGAATGTTGGTGGAACATTGTCACTCCGGAATGTTGGTGGAACGTTGGTGGAATGTTGGTGGAATGTTGGTGGATCATTGTGACTCCGGAATGTTGGGGCAACATTGTTGTAACATTGGTGGAACGTTGGGGGATCGTTGTGGAACGTTGGTGGAACGTTGTGACTCCGGAACATTGGTGGAATGTTGGTGGAACGTTGTGACTCTGGAACGTTGGGGAACGTTGTTGGAACATTGTGACTCCGGAATGTTGGGGGAACGTTGGTGGAACGTTGGTGGAATATTGTGACTCCGGAATGTTGGTGGAACGTTGGTGGAACGTTGGTGGAACGTTGTGACTCAGGAACGTTGGGGGAACGTTGGTGCAAACGTTGGTGGAATGTTTTGATTCCAGGAATTTGGGGGAACGTTGGGGGAATGTTGTGACTCCGGAGTGTGCAAGAAAGTGTCTTTCCAACAAGAAAAGCACAAAGGCCAACTTTAACATTAAAAGGTGTTCAAACAAGTACAAGATATTTACAATAAGCAGACCTCAGTGCAAGAAAGTGAGGCGGGGGGGTACTCACCTTCCACTTCACATCCAGTTCTTCATGAGAAGAGGGGGAGGGTGAGAGGACAATGTACTTTATTGACACGCTCGGTATCAATGTCCCATGCTTCATCAGAAGAGATGGCGCTCAGGAGAGTGTCATCAAGGATCCTCATGACTTTAGAAAGGCCTCGTTCTCGGGACGTTCAACAATGTAGTCAAGACAGCCTGTAAGGAAACAAGTTTAAAATAACGTTAGGAATGTAGTAAACACCCAGTGCTAAAGCTACAGGCTACATTTATATCAGACTGAATGACACTTTACTTGTTCATGTGAGAAGAAAACAAGATGTCAACTATGTCCACAATCATTAAGTGAAACATCCATTTTTAAAAGAAGAGCACCAAATCTCTGCCAAGGCAGCTCACTCTGTGCACACTACCCTGTTAAGGTAACAGTATTGTATTTTGTATACGTCCATTTTGTTCATTTGTTCTTTTTAAACCTTTATGCAAACACTACGTTCGAGTAGGTAATGGATAATAGGTATTGATTTGTAAAGAACTGGGCATGAATACCTTATTATATAAATATTCTACAGTAAATTTAAAACTACTTATAATTTATAACTAACTAATTGCATTATGTAGCTGGGAAAAAGTTATACTTTATTCAAATGAAGCCTTTGATCCAGAGAAGCAAATGATGTTAGGATCTACAGGGGATCTGGTATGTTTACTACTATATGTTCTACCATTGTGAGGAGATGCTGTTACCATAGAAATCGATATACACATATATGTATATTTGGGGTAGGGGGGCATTTTACGAATGTTAAGCTAATTTTAACCATTTCATTTGAAAAAAGTGTCAAATTTGAAGGCTTTAAATCAAAGTAACACCTTTTTTTACATTCATACACCAATCGGTAATAAATTGTACACCTCTCCTGGAAAATTTAAAGCATACAAGCAATTTTCCGGGAAAAGTCTATAATACACTTATTTTGATCACATTAAAACTTGATATTCACACTGGAACCTTTTCAATTATTAGTGACTTAAATACATAAATGATTAGTGACATCTAGTGACTCTTAAAATAATTGAAGAAATTTTGAAATGTACCAGGTGACTATCGACGAGTCGGGGTCCACGACGAGCCATCTTCAAGCTTTGCTGTTATGATGAAACACAAGTACAAAAGATCCAAAGATGCAGTAGTTGTTGTCGCTTTCTAGTAAAATCCGCTTTCTGTAGAAATATTCTCCAAACGTTATCTATCCACAAGCTGAGCTTGGAGCAGGTCAAGACAAGTCCAAGAGCAAGTGTAAAGGGACGACTGGAACCTTGTGCAGCATTCATATACCTACAGCGGGCCGTGGTTACGGTTGCTAACATGCGTGTGCACGTGATAGAACTATATGAATTGAGCCCATCGCAATGTAATTTACAGTAAAGTTATGGTCATTTATAGTTACTGCCTTTGTTACCCTTTATGTGAGATGTCTAATAACCATGTAGGTATATCCCGAAATAAACACAGATATTAGAAAGCAGCAAGTCAGTACCTGAGATTTTTGCTTGAGTGAATAACATTAGCATATGCTAATATTACGTCTTCACATTTTTCTTTTCAAAGGTAACAAAAACTTAGCGTTCTCGCTACTTACCATGCTGTAATACAGGTATATGCTAGCAATGACATTTAACAAATGTTTTCTAAAATGCTAGCCGTGCTAATTAGCCTTAGGATTGTTTGAGGTCTTGTTTCCAGCTCTAGCTGTCGTAAGGGAACTTAGGCCCTTAAGACATAACATATAGCAAGAACCTATAACGATAATTGACATTTGACCCCCCTTTTGTGATTATAGCAGCTGTATGTTATGTCATGGCATGTTTTAAAAATGCCACCTGAAATTTATGCAACCAGTGCAAGGAGGGGGGTTCTTGATAGTTTTGTACTTTCATCTGATAACGGCCCATCGCATATAGGTGTAACAGAGAATCAGCCAATCAAATAGCACCGTCCGAGCGCAGGTTCGAGTCCTGGTTGGGACAAAGGCTGTGTTACATTATCAAAAGATAAACACCATTTTTAATTTAGTTAATGTGGATAACATTTATTTTTGACTTTGCTTTTTCTTATTATTTGATTATCATTTTTATCATTTAAAATAATCATTTATCATTTTATTTATATTACAGCGTTACGGCCTGTGGAGTATTATGTACCTACACTGTGTAAAGGAATATCTTTTATTTATATTTATGTATTATTCACATTATTTTATTGTACAATGCTTTGGTGCCATGGGATTTTAGCATGCACTGTCAAAAAAAAATCTTAAAAAAACGGTAATATTCCGGCAGCTGGGGCGCCAAAATACTACCGTAAAATAACAGAAAATACCTTTTTCATAAAAATACAGTTATTTTCAGTACTGAAAATAGAGTTCGTTGTGCTAATTTTACATGGGATTTTGCCTTTTCCAAGTGCTTTTAGACATTAAATTAGGAACACTGTAACGTGATCAAACAATGAAAGTACCTATAAATAAGGTCAATGAATGTGGCAATATGAATCATAATACATAAATATACAGTTAACAGCTGATTTAAGTAATAATGGATTGCATGCCCTGGGACAGACTGACAGAGGTGAGGCTACCATATCGCACAATCGACCCCTCTGGCCATCACCAGTAGGCGGTAGGTGAAGAGTCTTGACCAAGGACACAACGACCGAGCGTGTCCGAAGCAGGGCTTGAACCAGCAAGCTTCTGATCACAAGGCAAGCTACCAACTCTTGAGCCACAATCGCCCTAGCTAGCAATGATAATAATACATATGTGATGTAACACAAGCTTATAGGAATCATGTTAGATATTTTTTCATAGCATTACATTTGAATTCAACAGTTCAATCTTTCAAATAACAGACAGATATTTGTGAAATCATGATACATTTGTCTAAATATGCATATGTACATGTAACAGAGTTAAAAAGACATCTGAAAAACATGCACTTACCTGGTCTTAATTATTATTTTAAGTGTGAATTTTATCATTTTTTGTTGTATTTTATTTTGAAAACCCAGAAACCGGATCTCATTCTAGCGTTTAGAAGCTGCTAAGGCTTCCGCTCCTCACAGCACGCGTTTGCACTGTGAGGGTCAGTTCTGTAATGAAAGGCTCTGGCATTTTTATGGTTTCTGGTGTGAATGTTGTTACATAAGTTGTACATGTCGATGTATATAGGTTTATATTGATGTTAGGATGTTACTGTGTAACCGAAACAAAGGCTGGTTGCTGTTAAACAGTGTTTCTGCCGTATTTATGCTCTTTGGCAGTAAGCTTTTGTCGCCCCCCTAGTGGTTGCTGCGCATAGCAGGAAATGTGTTTGGATTTACTGTTTTTCTTTGCTTTTTGTGATGCTGTTTTACATTGTAGGAGCTACAATTGCTGGTACCATCAGAAGACACCTGTTGAGTGTGTCTTGTCTTCTGCAGGAATAAACTGTGAAAAGCCAACCTTTCTGAGCGTCTGTGATTCATGAAGAGCTGGAAGCCCCCCTTTGGTTTTACAAGAAAAATGTTTTGCCCCCCCACAGAGTTCGTCACGCAACGTCAAAGGTATGTGCCTCTTTTCACGTCACGCTGTGCGCCACGTTATTCTTTACATGAGATGATTGCAGAATGGCAGATAGAGACAAAATACTGTTACTGTTAATCTGACTATCTGCAGTTTTTACACGCTTACATATACACACGCAGTTACTGTCCCTGCATTTAGAAAGGCAGAGGCGTCACGGTATAATTATTTTACGTGTAGTTGTTTTTTTTTTCCTGTGTAATAATATTCAACTTTGCTATCAATACATTTTTCAAAAAAATGCCTCTCTATGCAAAATGGATTCAAAAACAAAAACAGCTGTGGGATACTGTTTGTCCGTGATTTGAACCGGGGGAACAAATTACGGCAGGATCAGCCTGATATTATTTGTATCCCACTGTAACTTTACTGCATAAAGAGCTAACATGTCCAAAATGTCAGGAGTAGTTAGTCATTACAAGAAGTGTTTGTGAACTAAAAATCAAGAATGTTGGATACTGTTTGTCCATGATTTGGAGAACCCAGCGCTGCTCCCCACGCAGGGAAAACTAATTTAGCAGGGGAGACCTACCTTGGCACTTGTGCAGGTGAAGCCAAAGGGAAGATATGCTTTCTAGTCTTTGACTTGGAAGGAAGTTGGTTTGGAAACACATTTGGCGATGCTTCATCTCCTGCTTTGCGTTTGTGTGGGAGCCCCGTCAAAAACCTGTCCATTATGCTAGCAGTGTCCAAGCGTTCTTTTTTTCTTTTTCATTTTTTCATACCCCCCCCCCCCCCTGCAATGGCTCTGCGTCCCCCACTAGGGGGCGGGCCCCACACTTTGGGAACCTCTGCATTAGCCGATGCTTAGCGTCATGTTATCATGTGTCCCAACATCCAATGACATGTCACATTGTTTTCATGGCCACACCCTCACCCCAGGTGCAGAGGCCTATTTCTGTTCAGGAATGTTGTGAAGACTTTGAGATTTATATTAATTGCAATTCCTACCTCTACATTTATTTTTTAAAATATATGATTAGCACAGCGTGGCCGTGCAATGTTTTGTATGTTTTTTTTAGTTTATATTCCTATTAATTATATTTTCACTTGTTACCTCATAATTATTGAATCAGACCTAGATGACATGAACTTTTCAGCAAAATTGTCATGGTCCTGGGTCGGTGACCCAGTGTTATTGGTTTGTATTATGACTGTTGTTTGGGTTTCCTAGGGTTTAGTGGTGTTCCCTCTGTTTGGTGTCTTCCCTGCTTGTGCATCCCCTTAGTGTAGTAGGTCTCTATGTTTGTCCGCGTCTCTGAGTCTGTCATTACGTGCATGCGTTTCCTGTTTTACTTTGAAGGTCTCTGTCTTATGTTAGCACGTTCTGTTTACATTTCCCCTGCCCCATCAGCTGTTATGTTTCCCAGGTGTGTTTCCCTCCTGTTTCCCATCCCCTGATTACTGGTGTGTATTTATAGTGTGTGTTCACCTGTCCTCGTTGCTGGTTCGTCTGTGTTGTTCACCTCGCTCTTCCTGCGTCTCTCCGTCCGCCTCTCGGTGTATTTCCCCGTACCTCCCTGCATCTTCGTTCAGGTTTGTTTTGTTAGCTCTGCCCAGTTTAGGTTCCAGTTTCATGTTCCCCCGCCATCGCTGTTTGTATCCACTCCTGTTAATAAATACTCACCTGCACCAGAGCTGCCGCATTTTGGGTCCTTTTCTACAAACTCCACACGTCTGCCACACCGGACGTGACAAAAATTATAATTCAAATACTCCTTTAATTATTGATTATTCTCATTGATTTCCAATCATTTTATATATTTTTCCATAGTATTACATTTGAATTTAACAGATCATTCTCTCACATAACAGACAAATATTTGTGAAATTATGATACATTTCTGAATGTCTTTTTACAATCTACATATGCATATGTACACAAAAATATATGTAAAAAACAAGTAAATTGTGTTTTACTATATTTACAGTGATGTTATGTTATTTTACCTTTGACATGTAACATCACAGTCTACTTATGTAAATGTAATGATATTCTAGAAAGACAGTACAAAACTGTAAAATATACAGTAAGATACTTTGACATTACTATTTTTTGGAACACTGTGCAAGGGACTGTGAACTTTTCTCTGGGGGAAGACCAAAGGTGTGAAAACAGCTGTGTACTGCCTTTTGGTTCTGTAGAAGGTGTTTAAACCCAAGGCTGTGTTGGGTTCAGCAGAGACTCTGCCTTGGGTTTAACCCACGATGGCTGCTCTCACCAAGTAGGTTTTGCTGTCATATAAGGCATACAGCTTGATGTCATATAAAGCATAAAGCTTGATGTCATGTATGACATACAGCTTGATGTCATATAAGGCATACTGTATGATGTCATATAAGGCATACAGCTCATGTATGACATACAGCTTGATGTCATATAAGGCATAGCATACAGTATGATGTCAGTATGATGTATATGGGACACAGCTTCATGTCCTGGATCGAAACAGCTTGATGTCATATATGCACAGAGCTTGATGTCATGTATGCAAACTGCTTGATGTCTTATATGGCATACAGTATGATGTCATATATGGGATACAGCTTGATGTCATGTATGACATACAGCTTAATGTCATGTATGACATACAGTTTGATGTCCTGGATCGAAACAGCTTGATGTCATATATGCACAGAGCTTGATGTCATGTATGCAAACTGTTTGATGTCTTATACGGCATACAGTATGATGTCATGTATGGAAACTGCTTGATGTCTTATACGGCATACAGTATGATGTCATATATGGGATACAGCTTGATGTCATATAAGGCATACAGCTTGATGTCATGTATGACATACAGCTTGATGTCATGTATGACATACAGCTTGATGTCATATATAGGATACAGCTTCATGTCCTGGATCGAAACAGCTTGATGTCATACAAGGCATAAAGATTGATGTCATGTATGCATATAGATTGGTGTCATGTATGCAAACAGTTTGGCGTCTTACAAGGCATACAGCTTAATGTCAAGTAAGGCAAACAAAATACGTGAAACAGCGAGGCCGCAAAAGGTGAACTGCATTATAGCGAGGAAACACTGTGATTATTTATGTAGGTCTTTTTTTACATTTAAAGTTGCAGGCTAACAATACCAGACTCGTCTCACCTCTCTACTCGCCTCACTTTTTTCTCTGTTTTTCTTACGTAAGTGTTTTCTATCTGACTTTCACACAGAGATGCATTGAAGATCACCTTGTGGTTGGTGCCTTCTCTTCGGTGTACAGACTGAATAATACCACCTTCTAATTAGTTTGCGGCCTGCTTTGTCTCCTATTGGTGTTCTTCTACGAGTAATCAGTGCTTGATGGCTTACTAACCTTAACTTTTTTCACAACATTAATAACAAACGCACACACAAAAAAACAACAAGTGTTGGGATGTATAAGGTTTGTACACATTACTGTTAACAAGAACACGGTTACAGACTGACCTCTCCCATTATTGTTTAGAATGATATCTTACCTAAAAAAAAACTTGATTGGACCACAGTTTTAATGCTCATGCTACATGTTTATTGAGACTGTCTAATGTCTGCGACGGTATCTTCTCCCACGTCTGCGGACACCAGAGGCCTTGTGGGGTCTCCTGCGTCTGCGAACGGGTCGAGAAGACCTCGCATGTTTGCGTCTATACCTGCGTCGTGGCATTGTCCAAAACGGCGGTACCTGCTCCATGTCACGGGTTCTATTTATGGACTCACCTGGCAACTTTAGTGATGTCTCTTCTGATGTTGTCACTATTGGTGTGACCTCATGACTCATTCATGCCATCTGGACTGTGGTGTAATTATGAGGTCACAGGGGGACGTGAATTTATTCACAAAGTTGATAGTGAGTTTGGGTCATAACTCAAAGACACAATGATGCAGTCAAATCATTTGGAATTAAATATCTCTAAATTACAACATTTAGAGCAGGGGTGTCAAACTCAATTGCACAGGGGGCCAAAACTCAAGGCACACTTTAGGTAGCGGGCCAAACAAGATAAATATTTATTGAACACACTAAAACAATGTTTTTTAAACATAAATATGAATAAAAACAGACAAGAATATTATTCCAGATTAAATAAACTTAAAAAAATAAACTTTAAATATTTTGCTCTTCATAAAAATATATCCTGTCAAAATTATGCAAGTTAGAAATATGAACATGCTGCCAAAAACCCCAGAAAAAATAAATTAAAGCATACATCACTTGTATTGACACGGGAATCTTCCCAGTTAGCCTAGCGTTCAGCAAGGAGGCTGCAGCGCTGCATTATGGGATCTGTAGTTTGTATATTATTAGCGCCTCATATCGCCGAGCCATGCATAACAATAATAGTACATCTATATAAAATGATCTCGCGGGCCGGATATAAATGTACGCCGGGCCGGATGTGGCCCGCGGGCCTTGACTTTGACACATGTGCTGTACACAATAGAATAGAATAAAATAAAATACGATATACAATCGAATAAAATCGAAAACAAATGCTATCTACAATTTAGTATAATACAACGATGCCAGAAAACAGTATTGCACTTAGTGTTATTGCTATTGCTATTTCATGTATACACTCAGCTTGATGTCCTGGATCGAAACAGCTTGATGTCATATATGCACAGAGCTTCATGTCATGTATGGAAACTGCTTGATGTCTTATACGGCATACAGTATGATGTCATATATGGGATACAGCTTGATGTCATATAAGGAATACAGTATGATGTCATGCATGACATACAGCTTGATGTCATATAAGGCATACAGTATGATGTCATGTATGACATACAGCTTGATGTCATGTGTGACATACAGCTTGATGTCATGTCATGTCTTTCCAATCTCCTTGTGTTTCAGGTCTTGGATCTGTTCCTGGGCTCCTGCACTCTGATATCCATCTCACCCGCTTGTAATCGTCCATCACAGCAGGCGTGGAAACCTGGAGGTTCCCTCCAAATTTCACAACGCTTTGTTTCCAATCTCCTTGTGTTTCAGGTCTTGGATCTGTTCCTGGGCTCCTGCACACTGATATCCATCTCACCCGCTTGTAAGCATCCATCACAGCTGGCGTGGAAACCTGGACGTTTCCTCCAGATTTCACAACTCTTTCTTTCCACTCTCATTGCTGTGATGTCAAATTTCAAAACCAGAATCATGATTCTGCTGTGATTTCAAATAGCAATTCTAGACTCGTCTCTCTGCTGCTGTGATGTCAACAATTAATTCCAGACTCGCGTCTCTACTGTGATGTCAAATATCAATACCAAACCCGTCTCTCTGCTGTGATGTCAAATAGCAAGCATTAACATTATCTGCTTGCACTGACTCAGCTTTCACTGAAACATGAATGGTAATCAACTAACTCAGAGGCTGAGAGGCTGCCAGGGTGTTTTTGATGCCCCAAATCATTATTGTCTCTTATCATTTACAGAAATAAGAATAGCTTATCACACGGGGTGTGTCTGACACACGGGGTGTGTCTGACGTGAAGTATGAGTGATCGCCGATCACAGGGCATGTCTCTGACGTGACTTATCAGCAATCGCCGCTCGCGGGGCGTGTCTGTAACGTGACGTATTAGCTATCGCCAATGTCAGGGCGTGACTGTTTTGTGACTTATCAGCAATCGCCTCGCCGGGCGTGCTTATTATGTGACGTATGAGCAATCGCCAGTAGTTGGGCGTGTCTGTGACATAACTTATCAGCAATCGCTGCTCACACGGGGTGTGTCCGACGTGAAGTATGAGTGATCGCCGATCACAGGGCGCGTCTCTGACGTGAATTATCAGCAATCGCCGCTTTGCATGCTGTGAGGCATATCAATACCTGTGACGTGCCGTCTCGGCTGTGATGTCAAATATCAGGCCGTGTTTGTTATGTGCTGTGATTTCACAAATCGCCAATAGTTGGGCGTGTCTGTGACATCACATATCAGCAATCGCCACTCACATGGGGTGTGTCAAATATCGTGCAGAGCACAGGGCGTGTCTGTGATTTGACATCAAATCAATGCCAAGTAGTCTCTCTGCTGTGATGTCAAATATCAATTCAAGACTCAACTCTCTACTGTGATGTCAAATAGCAATTCTAGACTCGTCTCTCTGCTGTGATGTCAACAATCAATTCCAGACTCGACTCTCTGCTGTGATGTCAAATATCAATGCCAGACTCGCCTCTCTGCTGTGATGTCAAATATCAATGCCAGACTTGTCTCTCTGCTGTGATGTCAAATATCAATGCCAGACTCGTCTCTCTGCTGTGATGTCAAATATCAATGCCAGATTCGCCTCTGCTGCTGTGATGTCAAATATCAATACCAGACTCTCCTCTCTGCTGTGATGTCAAATATCAATACCAGACTTGCCTCTCTGCTGTGATGTCAAATATCAATACCAGACTTGTCTCTCCACTGTGATGTCAAATATCAATACCAGACTCGTCTCTCTACTGTGATGTCAAATATCAATAGCAGACTCGATTCTCTACTGTGATTTCAAATATCAATTCCAGGCTTGTCCTTATGCTGTGATTTCAAATAGCACCTCCAGATTCAACTCTCTACTGTGATGTCAAAAAGCAATTCGAGACTCGTCTCTCTGCTGTGATGTCAACAATCAATTCCAGACTCGACTCTCTGCTGTGATGTCAAATGTCAATACCAGACTCGCCTCTCGGCTGTGATGTCAAATATCAATGCCTCTCTCGCCTCTCTAAACCTATACTGAAAAAGGACAATCTTGACAAGACACAAATGAATAACTACAGGCCGATCTCAAATCTCCCATTTTTAAGTAAGATTATTTTAGAAAACAGGAAATATTTTGTATCAATAGGTAACTTCACATCTGAGCAGACAAGTATCACATGTGGAGTTCCCCAAGGTTCCATCTTGGGACCCCTTCTGTTTAACATATACATGCTCCCACTGGCACAGATTATAAAGAACAACAAAATAAACTATCATAGCTATGCAGATGACACACAAATATATATCACAATGTCACCAGGAGACCGAGGCCCTGTACAGGCTCTTGGTAAATGCATTGAGGAAATTAATGACTGGTTGTGCCACAATTTTCTCCAGCTAAACAAAAACAAAACTGAAGTAATAGTCTTTGGTGCCAAAGAAAAACGATTACAGGTCACCAGAGAACTTCAATCTATACACCTAAAAACCACAAACCAGGCGCGAAATTTGGGTGTAGTGATGGATGCAGACCTAAACTTAGAAAAACACATTAAGACAATAACAAAATCAGCTTACTATCACCTCAAGAATATTTCAAGGATAAAAGATCTGATGTCTCAACAGGACCTGGAAAAACTAGTCCATGCATTCATCTTTAGTAGGCTTGATTACTGTAACAGCATCTTTACAGGTCTACCTAAAAAATCAGTCAGACAACTACAGCTCATTCAGAACTCTGCTGTGAGTCCTCACTAAGACCAAAAAAGTGGACCACATCAGTCCAGCTCTGAGGTCTTTACACTGGCTGCCTGTTCGTCAGAGGATAGACTTTAAAGTTCTGATGCTGGTCTATAAAGCTCTGAATGGTTTAGGACCAAAATACATCAGTGACCTCCTGACCCAGTATGAACCTTCCAGATCCCTCAGGTCATCTGGATCCGGTTTCTTATCAGTTCCCAGAGTCAGAACCAGACACGGAGAAGCTGCATTCAGCTTTTATGCTCCTTATATCTGGAACAAACTCCCAGAAAGCCTCAGATCAGCTGAAACACTCAGTTTATTTAAATCCAGATTGAAGACCCACCTATTCTCAGCTGCTTTTGAATAAATCACTGCTGTGATGTCAAATATCAATTCCAGACTCGACTCTCTGCTGTGATGTCAAATATCAATGCCAGACTAAACTCTCTGCTGTGATGTCAAATATCAATCTCTGCTGTGATGTCAAATATCAATGCCAGACTCGTCTCTCTGCTGTGATGTCAAATATCAATACCAGACTCGCGTCTCTGCTGTGATGTCAAATATCAATGCCAGATTCGCCTCTCTGCTGTGATTTCAAAAATCAATGCCAGACTCGCGTCTCTGCTGTGATGTCAAATATCAATGACCAAATATCAATACCAGACTTCTCTGCTGTGATGTCAAATATCAATACCAGACTTGTCTCTCTACTGTGATGTCAAATATCAATACCAGACTCGTCTCTCTACTGTGATGTCAAATATCAATAGCAGACTCGATTCTCTACTGTGATTTCAAATATCAATTCCAGGCTTGTCCTTATGCTGTGATTTCAAATAGCACCTCCAGATTCAACTCTCTACTGTGGTGTCAAAAAGCAATTCGAGATTCGTCTCTCTGCTGTGATGTCAACAATCAATTCCAGACTCGACTCTCTGCTGTGATGTCAAATGTCAATACCAGACTCGCCTCTCGGCTGTGATGTCAAATATCAATGCCAGATTCGCCTCTCTGCTGTGATTTCAAAAATCAATGCCAGAGTCGTCTCTCTGCTGTGATGTCAAATAACAATGCCAGAGTAGATTCCCTGCTGTGATGTCACACATCAATACCAGACTCGTCTCTCTCCTGTAATGTCAAATAGCAATGCCAGAATCATTATTCTGCTGTGATTTCAAGTACCAATTCCAGACTCGTCCCACTGCTGTGATGTCAACAATCAATTCCAGACTCGACTCTTTGCTGTGATGTCAAGTAGCAATGCCAGAGTAGTTTGCATGCTGTGATGTCACATATCAATACCAGAATCAACTCCCTGCTGTGATGTCAAATATCAATGCCAGAGTAGCCTCTCTGCTGTGATTTCACAAATCAATACCAGACTCCCGTCTCTCCTGTGAATTCACATCTCAATGCCAGACAGACTCTCTACTGTGGTGTCAAATATCAATACCAGACTCGCGTCTCTTCTGAGATATGACATATCAATGCCAGAGTAGATTCTCTGCTGTGATTTCAAATATCAATTCAAGACTCAACTCTCTACTGTGATGTCAAATAGCAATTCTCTGCTGTGATGTCAAACAACTTCTGCTGTGATGACATCAATACCAGACTCGTCTCTCTGCTGTGATGTCAAATATCAATGCAATCAATTCCAGACTCGACTCTCTGCTGTGATGTCAAATATCAATCAATGCCTGTGATGTCAAATATCTCGCGTCTCTGCTGTGACGTCATATATCAATGCCAGACTCGCGTCTCTGCTGTGATGTCAAATATCAATGCCAGATTCGCCTCTACTGTGATTTCAAAAATCAATGCCAGACTCGCGTCTCTACTCTGATGTCAAATATCAATACCAGAGTAGATTCTCTGCTGTGATGTCAAATATCAATACCAGACTTGTCTCTCTACTGTGATGTCAAATATCAATACCAGACTCGTCTCTCTACTGTGATGTCAAATATCAATAGCAGACTCGATTCTCTACTGTGATTTCAAATATCAATTCCAGGCTTGTCCTTATGCTGTGATTTCAAATAGCACCTCCAGATTCAACTCTCTACTGTGGTGTCAAAAAGCAATTCGAGATTCGTCTCTCTGCTGTGATGTCAACAATCAATTCCAGACTCGACTCTCTGCTGTGATGTCAAATGTCAATACCAGACTCGCCTCTCGGCTGTGATGTCAAATATCAATGCCAGATTCGCCTCTCTGCTGTGATTTCAAAAATCAATGCCAGAGTCGTCTCTCTGCTGTGATGTCAAATAACAATGCCAGAGTAGATTCCCTGCTGTGATGTCACACATCAATACCAGACTCGTCTCTCTCCTGTAATGTCAAATAGCAATGCCAGAATCATTATTCTGCTGTGATTTCAAGTACCAATTCCAGACTCGTCCCACTGCTGTGATGTCAACAATCAATTCCAGACTCGACTCTTTGCTGTGATGTCAAGTAGCAATGCCAGAGTAGTTTGCATGCTGTGATGTCACATATCAATACCAGACTCGACTCTCTGCTGTGATGTCAAATATCAATGCCAGAGTAGCCTCTCTGCTGTGATTTCAAAAATCAATACCAGACTCGCGTCTCTCCTGTGAATTCAAATCTCAATGCCAGACAGACTCTCTACTGTGATGTCAAATATCAATACCAGACTCATGTCTCTTCTGTGATATCACATATCAATGCCAGAGTAGATTCTCTGCTGTGATTTCAAATATCAATTCCAGACTCAACTCTCTGCTGTGATGTCAAATAGCAATGCCAGAATCAGTCTCTCTGCTGTGATGTCAAATATCAATGCCAGATTCCCTCTCTACTGTGATGTCAAATATCAATAAAAGACTCAACTCTCTGCTGTGATGTCAAATATCAATGCCAGACTCACGTCTCTGCTGTGATGTCAAATAGCACCTCTCAGATTCAACTCTCTACTGTGATGTCAAATATCAATTCTAGATTCTCTGCTGTGATGTCAAATATCAATACCAGACTCGTCTCTCTACTGTGATGTCAAATATCAATACCAGACTCGTCTCTCTGCTGTGATGTCAAATATCAATGCCAGACTCGACTCTCTGCTGTGATGTCAAATATCAATGCCAGATTCGCCTCTCTGCTGTGATGTCAAATATCAATGCCAGATTCAACTCTCTGCTGTGATGTCAAATATCAATGCCAGATTCGCCTCTACTGTGATTTCAAAAATCAATGCCAGTCTCTCTACTCTGATGTCAAATATCAATACCAGAGTAGATTCTCTGCTGTGATGTCAAATATCAATACCAGACTTGTCTCTCTACTGTGATGTCAAATATCAATACCAGACTCGTCTCTCTCCTGTGATGTCAAATAGCAATGCCAGAGTAGATTCCCTGCTGTGATGTCACACATCAATACCAGACTCGTCTCTCTCCTGTGATGTCAAATAGCAATTTCAGAATCATGATTCTGCTGTCATTTCAAGTAACAATTCCAGACTCGACTCTCTGCTGTGATGTCAAGTAGCAATGCCAGAGTAGTGCTGTGATGTCACATAGCAATGCCATGCCTGCTGATGTCACATATCAATACCAGAATCAACTCTCTGCTGTGATGTCAAATATCAATGCCAGATTCACTTCTACTGAGATGCCAAATACCAATACCAGACTCACCTCTCTACTGTGATGTCAAATATCAACGCCAGATTAGATTCTCTGCTGTGATGTCAAATATCAATGCCAGAGTAGATTCTCTGCTGTTATGTCCAATATCAATACCAGACTTCTATCTCTGCTGTGATGTCAAATATTAATACCAGACTCGTCTCTCTGCTGTGATTTCAAATAGCAATGCCAGAGTAGATTGCGTCTCTCTGCTGTGATGTCACATATCAATACCAGACTCAACTCTCTGCTGTGATGTCAAATATCAATGCCAGATTCGCCTCTGCTGTGATTTCAAATATCAATGCCAGATTCGCCTCTCTGCTGTGATTTCAAAAATCAATGCCAGACTCTCTGTGATGTCTCTGACAGTGATCTCAAATATCAATACCAGATATCGCGTCTCTCCTGTGAATTCATATCTCAATGCCAGACAGACTCTCTACTGTGATGTCAAATATCAATACCAGACAGACTCTCTACTGTGATGTCAAATATCAATACCAGACTTAACTCTCTGCTGTGATGTCAAATATCAATGCCAGACTCACTGTCTCTGCTGTGATGTCAAATATCAATGCCAGAGTAGATTCTCTGCTGTGATGTCAAATATCAAAACCAGACTCACCACTCTGCTGTGATGTCAAATATCAATGCCAGATTCGCCTCTACTGTGATTTCAAAAATCAATACCAGACTCGCATCTCTACTGTGATGTCAAATATCAATACCAGACTCACCTCTCTACTGGGATGTCAAAAAGCAATTCCAGAACCGTAACTGTGCTGTGATTTCAAATAGCCATTTTAGACTCGTCTCTCTGCTGTGATGTCAAATATCAATGCCAGAGTAGATTCTATGCTGTGATGTCAAATATCAACACCAGACTTGTCTCTCTGCTGTGATGTGAAATATCAAAACCAGACTCGCATCTCTACTGTGAGGTCAAATAGCAATTCCAGAATCATGATTCCGCTATGATGTCAAATATCAATGCCAGATTCGCCTCTCTGCTGTGATGTCACATATCAATACCAGACTCACCTCTCCGCTGTGATGTCAAATATCAATGCCAGATTAGCTCTCATTTGCAGAGAAGCCCAGACCTCCCTCTCCCCAGCCACCTCCTCCAGCTTATCCGGGGAATACCAAGGCGTTCCCAGGCCAGCCGAGAGATATAATCTCTCCAGCGTGTCCTGGGTCTGCCCCGGGGCCTCCTCCCGGTGGGACATGCCCGGAACACCTCACCCAGGAGGCGCCCAGGATGCATCCTTGTCAGATGCCCGAGCCACCTCAACTGGCTCCTTTCGATGTGGAGGAGCAGCGGCTCTACTCTGAGCCCCTCCCGGATGGCCGAACTTCTCACCCTATCTCTAAGGGAGAGGCCAGCCACCCTTCGGAGGAAGCTCATTTCTGCCGCTTGTATCCGCGATCTCACCCCCCAGATTAACTCTACTGTGGGTGGGGCCTCTCTGGGTTTTCAAAAATAAACCAGACCCCCGCGGATGAAAATTTCAATCCGACCCTCCCTGGTTCTTCAATGGACCCCCGCTTATTTAAAAACTCCCGATTCCCCGGGTTTTCCAACCCAAAGACCCCTGCGGTTGTACCCAACCGCTTTTCTTCCTTAATGCAAATAGAAGCCGAACTTTACCGGTTTCAATAAAAATTCCCTCCCCACTGCGTGAGCCCAAAAATAAATTAGCCACCCTTTCGTTGCGGCAATCCGGGTTTCTCTTACCCTACAACCAGAATTAACTCCCCTTTCAAATATCCCAAAAGGGCCCCCCCTTTTTTAAAAATAATTTGGTTTTTTCCCCCCCATTTGGGTGAAAAAATTCAATCCAGCCGGTTTTCCCTTAAACACAAACCAATTGAGCGGTTTTAAATTTAAACCAACCCCTCCTTGTGCAAAGAAAAACCCTTTCCCCTTTATGAAAACTCCAGCCCCTTTTGCGGAGAAAAATACAACCGACCCCTTCGGATGCAAAAAAAAAGGCCCCTCCTCGTGAGCAAACAACCCCAACTCCCCGCCCCGGACAAAAAGCCCCCGAAAAAAACCTAAACCCCCTTTGAAAATTAAATTTAAAAACTCTCTTTGTGTAAAAAAAACCGTTTTCCTTCTGTATTCAAATTCATCCGACGTTTCCTTTTCAAAACCCGGGTTTCCCGCTGGATTTTCTAAACCCAAACCCGGGTTTTCTTGATTTTTCCCAAACCCCCCTTTTTTAAATCGGGCCCTTTCCCCCATTTTGGATGAAATACAATCCAGGGGTTTTCGGCCCGGCCAAATATAAAACCCAGCCCCCCAAATGAAATTCAATTCCCCCAAAGGGGGCCAAACCCCAAATCCCCCTTTTTCCCTTTTAAAACCCAGGATCTGGGGTTTCAAAATGCCAAAGGGATTCCCTGAGTCCTTCCCCAGATTCACCCTTGAATATCAAAACCAGACTCACCTCTCTGCTGTGATGTCAAATATCAATGCCAGATTCGCCTCTACTGTGATTTCAAAAATCAATACCAGACTCGCATCTCTACTGTGATGTCAAAAAGCAATTCCAGAACCGTAACTGTGCTGTGATTTCAAATAGCCATTTTAGACTCGTCTCTCTGCTGTGATGTCAAATATCAATGCCAGAGTAGATTCTATGCTGTGATGTCAAATATCAACACCAGACTTGTCTCTCTGCTGTGATGTGAAATATCAAAACCAGACTCGCATCTCTACTGTGAGGTCAAATAGCAATTCCAGAATCATGATACCGCTATGATGTCAAATATCAATGCCAGATTCGCCTCTCTGCTGTGATGTCACATATCAATACCAGACTCACCTCTCCGCTGTGATGTCAAATATCAATGCCAGATTGCTGTGATTTCAAATATCAATACCAGACTTGTCTCTCTGCTGTGATGTCATCAAATCTCTGCTGTGATTTCAAAAATCAATCCCAGAATTCAAATATCAATGCCAAACATGACTCTCTACTGTGATGTCAAATATCAATACCAGACTCGTGTTTCTAATGTTATTTCAAATGTCACTACCAGACTTGACTCTCTGCTGTGATGTCAAATATCAATACCAGACTTGTCTCTCTGCTGTGATGTCAAATATCAATACCAGACTCGTCTCTCTGCTGTGATGTCAAATAGCAATGCCAGAGTAGATTCCCTGCTGATATGTCACACATCAATACCAGACTCGTCTCTCTACTGTCATGTCAAATATCAATACCAGACTCACCTCTTTGCTGGGATGTTTTTACCTGTCCACTCAGTGGTAGCCGGCCTTTTCCACTCCTGCATCACTGTACCTCTTGGCCATTCCCTGGTACATAAGTTTCAAGGACCTTTCTGTCTCAGACTGAATCATGACCCACGAAACAATGAGCCAGTTTTCATTCATTATGGAATAACTGGATATGACCCCAGATGCCAGCGTGACTTTTCGTGCCACCTTCCTGGTGTGGTCAGAAGATGTGCCCAAAAGTGCCCTGGAGGAGTTTGGATATGGCTGGATGTTGATGTGGGAATTCATCGAGCAGGCAGTCAGTCAGGTAATGGCTGGACACAGAGACGCCACAACAGGCATGTGGGTCTTCATAAGACCTGAACTCCAGTGGCTTATTTTCCTTCCTCAGGAACTGCCCAATGGTCCTCTGTCCATGGGCTCCTACCTCAGAATCCCAGATTGATTCTTTGGCATGGAGGTAAGCCAGGGGAGCTCGCTTGTACTTCAATTCAATTCAATTCAATTCAATTCAATTCAATTCAATTCAATTCAATTCAATTCAATTCAATTCAATTCAATTCAATTCAATTTTATTTGTATAGCGCCAAATCACAACAAAAGTCGCCTCAAGGAGCTTCATAGGTACAGAGAAAAACCCAACAATCATATGACCCCCTGTGAGCAAGCACTTTGGCGACAGTGGGAAGGAAAATCTCCTTTTTAACAGGAAGAAACCTCCGGCAGAACCAGGCTCAGGGAGGGGCGGCCATCTGCTGCGACCGGTTGGGGTGAGAGAAGGAAAACAGGATGAAAGACATGCTGTGGAAGAGAGACAGAGGTTAATAACAGATATGATTCAATGCAGAGAGGTCTATTAACACATACTGAGTGAGAAAGGTGACTGGAAAGGAAAAACTCAATGCATCATGGGAATCCCCGGCAGCCTACGTCTATTGCAGCATAACTAAGGGAGGATTCAGGGTCACCTGGTCCAGCCCTAACTATATGCTTTAGCAAAAAGGAAAGTTTTAAGCCTAATCTTAAAAGTAGAGATAGTGTTTGTCTCCCGAATCCAAACTAGAAGCTGGTTCCACAGAAGAGAGGCCTGAAAACTGAAGGCTCTCCCTCCCATTCTACTTTTAAATACTTTAGGAACAACAAGTAAGCCTGCAGTGCGAGAGCAAAGTGCTCTAATAGGGTGATATGGTACAATAAGGTCATTAAGATAAGATGGGGCCTGATTATTTAAGACCTTGTATGTGAGGAGCAGGATTTTGAATTCAATTCTGGATTTAACAGGAAGCCAATGAAGGGAAGCCAAAACAGGAGAAATATGCTCTCTCTGTCTAGTCCCTGTCAGGACTCTTGCTGCAGCATTTTGGATCAGCTGAAGGCTTTTCAGTGAGTTTTTAGGACATCCTGATAATAATGAATTACAGTAGTCCAGCCTGGAAGTAATAAATGCATGAACTAGTTTTTCAGCGTCACTAAGATACAGGATATTTCTAATTTTAGAGATGTTGCGCAAATGGAAGAAAGCGGTCTTACATATTTGTTTAATATGTGCGTTGAAGGACGTCCTCGTCAAAAATGACTCCAAGGTTCCTCACAGCATTACTGGAGGCCAAGGTAATGCCATCCAGAGTAAGAATCTGGTTAGATACCATATTTCTAAGATTTTCAGGGCCGAGTACAATAACCTCAGTTTTATCTGAATTAAGAAGCAGAAAGTTAGCGGCCATCCAGGTCTTTATGTCTTTAAGACATTCCTGCAGTTTAACTAATTGATGTGTGTTACCTGGTTCCATGGATAGATAGAGCTGCGTGTCATCTGCATAGCAGTGAAAATTTATGCTATGTCTTCTAATGATGCTGCCTAAGGGAAGCATGTATAATGTAAACAGAATTGGTCCTAGCACCGAACCCTGTGGAACACCATAATTGACCTTAGTGTGTGGAGAGGACTCTCCATTTACATGTACAAATTGGAGTCTATTAGATAGATATGATACAAACCACTGCAGTACAGTACCTGTAATACCTACAGCATGTTCTAATCGCTCTAATAGGATATTATGGTCAACAGTATCGAACTCCGCACTAAGGTCTAGAGGGACAAGCACAGAGATGAGTCCACTGTCAGAGGCCATAAGAAGATCATTTGTAACCTTCACTAAAGCTGTTTCTGTGCTGTGATGAGATCTGAAACCTGACTGAAACTCTTCAAATAAGCCATTCCTCTGCAGGTGATCTGTTAGCTGTTTGACAACTACTCTTTCAAGGATTTTTGATATGAAAGGGAGGTTGGAGATTGGCCTATAATTAGCTAAGACTGCTGGGTCAAGAGATGGCTTTTTGAGTAAAGGTTTAACTACAGCCACCTTGAAGGCCTGTGGTACATAGCCGATTATTAGAGATAGGTTGATCATATTTAAGATCGAAGAATTAATTAATGGCAGGACTTCTTTGAGCAGTTTTGTAGGAATGGGGTCTAAAAGACACATTGATGGTTTGGAGGAAGTAATTATTGAAGTTAACTCAGAAAGATCAATTGGAGAAAAAGAGTAACTTAACATCAATGGTACTAAGAGTAGCTGTAGACCATATTACATCTGTGTGATGATTATTGGTAATTTTTTCTCTAATGATAAGAATTTTATTTGTGAAGAAATTCATGAAGTCATTACTAGTTAGCGTTAAAGGGATTGTTGGCTCAAAAGAGCTCTGACTTTTTGTCAGCCTGGCTACAGGTGCTGAAGAGAAACCTGGGGTTGTTCTTATTTTCTTCAATCAGTGACGAATAGTAAGATGTTCTGGCTTTGCGGAGGGCTTTCTTATAAATCAGCAAACTATTTCTCCAGGCTATATGATGATCCTCTAAATTTGTGACACGCCATTTCCTCTGCAGCTTATGAGCTATCTGCTTTAGGCTACGTGTTTGGTAATTATACCACGGAGTCAGGTACTTCTGATTTAGTTTTTAGACCTTAGTTTTCACAGGAGCTACAGTATCCAGAGTCATATGTAGTGAGGCGGTAAAATTATTAACAAGATAATCGACCTCTGTTGGAGTAGCGTACAGATAGCTGCTCTGCTCTATGTTGGTACAGGGCATTGAAAATGATAACAGTGGGTGGATTATACTCTTAAACTTAGTTACAGCGCTTTCAGAAAGACATCTACTGTGATAAAGTCTACTCTCCACTGCTGTGTAATCAATTATTGTAAATGTAAATGTTATCAGGAAATGATCAGACAGGAGAGCGTTTTCAGGAAACACTGTTAAATGTTCAGTTTCTATGCCATATGTTAAAACAAGATCTAGAGTGTGGTTAAAGTGGTGGGTGGGTTCTTTTACATTTTTAGAAAAGCCAGTTGAGTCTAATAACAGATTAAATGCCATGTTGAGACTGTCATTTTTAGCATCTACATGGATGTTAAAATCACCCACAATAATTATTTTATCTGAGCTGAGCACTAAATCAGATAAAAAGTCTGAGAAATCAGAGAGAAACTCTGTGTAAGGCCCAGGTGGACGATAGATGATAACAAGTAAGACTGGTTTCTGAGCTTTACAGCTGGGGTGGACAAGGCTAAGCATCAGGTTTTCAAATGAATTAAAAGTCTGTCTTGGTCTTTCATTAATTAATAGGGTGGTGTGAAAAATTGCTGCCACACCACCCCCTCGGCCTGTGCTTCGAGATTTCTGGTAGTTAGAATGACTCGGGGGTGTTGATTCATTTAAACTAACATAATCATCCGGCTGCAACCAGGTTTCTGTAAGGCAGAGTAAATCGATTTGTTGATCAATTATTAAGTCATGTACTAACAGAGACTTGGAGGAGAGAGACCTAATATTTAATAATCCACATTTCACTGTTTTACTCTTTGGTTCAGATGTGGATACTGTATTGTTCTTTCTTTGTGATTTTTTATGTTTAAGTTGTTTATTGCTGGTTTTTAGTTTGTTTTTTGTCTGTTTGGGAGCTGACACAGTCTCAATGGAGATGGGTTTGGGGGGGGGGGGGGGGGTAGCAGGAGGAGAGAAGCTGCAAAGAGGCGTGTAAGACTGCAACTCTGCTTCCTGATCCCAAGTCTGGATAGTCATATTTTGGGGGGTTTAATAAATTTGTCCATATTTCTAGAAATGACAGCTGCTCCGTGCACCTACTTGAGGTGCATGAGTTCATTTAATTCGTTTCAAACAGAATTTGGAGGTGGGTTATCGAGATCAGATGTCCATGTAGGCTCTCGGTCACGGTAGTCTTGCGAAGAAGGCGACTGGATGCCTTTTGTGGTTTGTGAAGACTTTTCAATCCTCATCCAAGAGGCTTGTTCAGGCCTACAGCTATTAATGGAGACTGTCAGGTATTTAATCCTTGCTGGGGTTGTCCTCTTGAGAGTTGTTGACCCACTGTTATTCATATTAGTCATCACTTAAGCCTGGGTGTGAAAGGCAGGTCTTTACCGTCACAGAGGCCAAGGCGTCCACAGCATGCAGGGTCGGACCTTTGGAAAGTTTTAACTAAACAACCGCATGGCCCTACCCAGTAGAGCCACCTCAACAAGACAACACTCAGCACTGCATTTGCACGGTATGTGACAGAATGCGTTCAGCCATTTTTAGGATCTCCTGTGGCACTCGTCACTTCCAAGACCCGTCCAGGGGGTAAATATCTGGGGACTCGCCTTTGTTTGCCCAAGGTCAATTTCTTTTCAGTGCGGCTTCGAGGAATCGTCCACTTTCTGGCTGCTGCTCAGCCTCGTTGGTGCAGTAGGCAGCGCGTCAGTCTCAATCTGAAGGTCATTCAAACCCTCACACGAGGCATGATTTTTGGTACACGGTACATGACAGAGTTCATCCATGGACCAGGAGTCCGATCGCTCAAATGGCACATTACAGACACGCCCTGAGACGTATTAGCGATCGCCAATTGTAGGTCTTTTCTGTGATGTTATTTATCAGCGATCTCAGGAGTGTGTGTGTGTGTGTGTGTGACGTGACGTTTAAGCGATAGCCGATTGCAGGGCGTGTGTGTGATATGAGTAATTAGCCATCACCAATAGCAGGGCATGTCTATGACATCGCTTAACAGCGTTTGCAGATCGAAGGGCGTGTGTGTGACATCTAATGAGCAATCACCAATGACAGGATATGCCTGAGACGTGTTGAATGAGCGATCGCAGGGTGTGTCTGTGATGTAACTTGTAAGCGATCG
>JAQSNX010005818.1:0-30255 GCA_029532605.1 Oreochromis grahami
AAGGGCCTGCTGACCAGTTGGGTCCAACATCTTTAATGGCAGTACAAAATCGGATGGCGTTAGATATGTTGTTGGGATAAAAAGGGGGTGTTTGCGCGATGTTTGGGGATATGTATTGTACTTTTATTTTATTTTAAATAACACAGCTCCAGGCAGCTCTGTGACCCGAATTCTGGAAGGCCTAAGGACGTTGTCCACCACGATGTATGAGCATTCAGGATTGGATAACCTGCTGGAAGCATGGATGACCTCTGTCTTTGGGCAATGGAAAGGTTTCTTTATGTCAATTATGGTTTCTTTGTCTGTTTTTACTACAATATTAGCGACGTGTGGGTGTCGTTGTGTGCCTTGTATCAGAGCCTTGTTCGTAAGACTCATAAATCGTGCTGTGGGAGAATCTGATACAAAAGCAGACACCATGATGCCACTTTTGGGAAATGGGGAGTCACAGTATGAAAACATTATGGTAAAAGATTTCGTGTAGTTTTATCTGCCATAGGGCAGATAAAAAGGGGGATTTGTAGGAATGTTTAGCTTATTTTAGAGTTTAGACATGTAGCAATGTTTAGTTTGCTTTAGAGTTTAGAAATGTGTTAAGATAGAATGTAGAATTATGGTAGAGACACTGACACTGCCCTGGATATAAATAAAGGCCTGACTGTGTCATGAATTTAGGAGTAGATCTTAGGAGACCCTCCCCAGTTGAACTGTGAAAGTAAGACAAAGGAGTTTATGCCGAGTGGAAATTCCCCAGAGGATACCTGTGTGGGGGTCTCAACATGTAACTTGATAACTGTGGTCTGGAAGGGAGAAGAGACACACACCCAGTGTTTTAACTGTTACACTCACACATCCACATGCACAGTCACTCACGAGCACTCACATAGACACGCGGGTACGCGCACACACAGGCACTCACGTGCTCGTGCATACACACACAGAGACACAGAGTTTCCAGCACACTGTGGGGGATTTATGATGGGGTCGCTCCTATAAAGCTGGGTGGAACTAACAAAGGGGTGAAGATTGTTTCAGAGGGACACCGGCCTCGTCTTCCCTTCTAGAAGTGCATGCTTAAATGAAGATGAATAAAGATGAATAAAGATTTTGTAAAAATAATTACTGAGTTCCGGTGCCGTTTCTGGATCCCCTCGACGAATAAAGAACCGGGGGTAAGAACTGATTTCTTAACACCTGTCAAATGGAATAAATTCTGTTCCCTCTAATATATGTTCTAAGTATTTAATTCCTTTACAACTCCATTCTGGAAAATTAATCATATTATTGTTTTGTAATATGTCAGGTTTGTTCCAGATAGGTGTACGTTTGCATGGGATTAATGAGGACGCTGTCATTTTTAGAAACTCCCACCATGCTGTCAGAGAAGAGCTGATGTTGATGCTTTTAAAGCATTCATGTCTTTTGATGTTTGAGCTGATAAATAGTAGGTCTGAAATTTCTAGATTATTACATAGTGCCTGTTCTACATCTAGCCAGGGCTCATCTAAGAAGGTGTGTTTAAACCATCTAGAGATGAACTGAAGCCTGTTGGCTAAAAAATAGTGAATAAAGTTAGGCAGATCTAATCCTCCTTTATCCTTGGTTCTTTGTAATGTTTTTAAGCTGATACGTGGGGGTTTGTCTTTCCAAAGGAATTTAGAAATACATGAGTCTAGAGATCTGAACCAATCTTGTGATGGCTTATTTGGGATCATTGAAAACAAATAGTTTATTTTTGGCAAGACCATCATTTTTATAGCGGCAACCCTTCCCATGAGTGATATGGGTAAAGATTTCCATCTAGCCAGATCGCTTTCTACTGTCTTTAAAAGCGGGATGTGGTTTAATTTAGTTAATTCTGAAAGCTTAGGAGAGACATTAATACCTAAATATTTTATATTTCCAGATTGCAGTGGTGTAGGAGAAGAATTATGGAAGGAGCAATTAATCGGAAGAACTGTAGATTTTGACCAGTTAATTGAATAATCTGAGACTCTTGAGAAAGAATTTATCAATGCAATCACCCCAGAGATATTGGTTTGTGAGTTTTGGAGAAAAAGTAACACATCATCCGCATAAAGGCTGATTTTATGTTCTACATTCTTGCATTTTATGCCCTTAATTACTGAATTCTGTCTAATTGCTGCTGCTAGTGGCTCAATAAAAATTGCAAACAGTGAAGGGGAGAGTGGACATCCCTGCCTGGTGCCCCTCAGGAGACAGAAGCTGGAGGATGTTTGATCATTTGTTCTGACACAAGCTGTTGGGGAATTATATAATATTTTTAACCAGTTGATGAAAGGTTCCAAAACCAAATTTGTGTAAAGTTGCAAACAGAAATTTCCAGTTAACTCTGTCAAATGCTTTTTCTGCATCAAGAGACAATATTATGGTTTCAATGTTTTTACTGCATGAGTAGTCTATTAAATTAAGTAATCTACGTGTATTTGTTGATGAGTGCCTACCTTTTATGAAACCAGTTTGGTCAGGATGAATTAAAAGGGGGGTCATTTTCTCTAATCTCTTTGAGAGAGCTTTGCAGATTATTTTAAGGTCTACATTGATAAGGGATATTGGACGATAGCTTGAGGGATATACAGGGTCTTTGCCTGGTTTCAGTAAGAGACTGATATTTGCAGAGTTCATATTTGGTGGTAGTCTACCATTTTCTTTGATTTCCTGCAACATTCTGTAAAAAACCGGTGCTAGAATCGTCGAGAATTCTTTGTAGAATTCTGCAGGAAAGCCGTCTGGACCTGGAGCCTTATTATTGGGCATACTTATCAGGGCTTCCTGGAGTTCACCTGGCGTCAGTGGCGAATCCAGTGCCATTGCTTGGGTGTCTAATAATTTTGGAAGAATTATGTTGTCCAGAAACTGATCAATTTTGTTTTTAGACGGGTTTATTTGTGGTGTATATAAAGTTTCATAGAAATCCCTAAAAATTTTGTATTTTTTTTAAGATCATATATTGTATTCCCAGATAAATCTTTAACAGCACATATAGTTGTTTTTTTCTTTATTGATTTTTAACTGGTTAGCAAGAAATTGTCCGGATTTGTTACCGTGTTCATAATTTTGCAGGCGAAGTCTTTGTACTAAGAATTTAGTCTTTTTATTAATAATTTCATTTAATTCTAGTTTTGTTTTGCGTAAATTGTTTAATATTTCTTGATCTTGGTGTGATACATAGGCTTTTTCTAAGGATTTGATGTTTTTTTCCAGTTCTTGAATATTTTTGTTTTCTTCTTTCTTCTTATGTGATGAGAAAGAGATTATTTTAGCTCTCCTCACGGCCCTGCTTCCCAGAGGACAGATGCTGATGTTCCAGGAATGTCATTAAAGTCTAAATATGACGTCCATTCTTTTTAAAGTATTTGATAAACTCTTCATCTTTGAGCAGCGATGTATTAAATCTCCAGTTTTTACTTGGTGTGGTATTATTCTTCTGCATTAGTGTTAAAGATACAGGAGCATGATCGCTGACAGCTATAGGATGAACCTCAGTGTCTGAAATGTCACTTAGCAGTGAGCTGCTGACCAAAAAATAATCCAGACGAGAGTAGGAGTGATGAACATGTGAGAAAAAAGTATATTCCTTACTGTTGGGGTGAAGGGAGCGCCATGCATCGCAAAGACCAAAGTCGCTCATATACTGTTTGATTATATTTGTGGACTGCCAATTACGCTGAGTTCCTGCTGTATTGAGCCTATCCATTTCTGCATTTAGTCCCAGGTTGAGGTCTCCTCCAAGAACGACTGTGCAATCTAGGTGTTCGGAGAGTGCACTAAAAAAACCGTGGAAGAATGAGGGGTCATCAACATTCGGACCATATACACTTACAATACCTAGCTTTTGGTTAAGTATAGATAGTTTGACTATTAGGAATCTGCCCTCTGGATCTATAACTGTATCAAGTACTGTGAAATTAATATTTTTATGTATTAGAATTGCTACTCCTCTTTGTCTAGAATTATAACAGGCTGAGAACACATTAGGAAACTCAGGTGTTTTAAGTTTATTCAAACCTGTGACAGGCATGTGGGTTTCTTGTAATAAAACAACATCTGCCTGTAGTTTTTTAAGTTGGTTAAGTATTTTTAACCTTTTTTTCCCTAGAGCCAGCTCCATGCACATTCCATGAGACAAACCTTAGCGTGCCCATAGTTGTGTGTTTGTGGCTAATCACATATGCTGTGTGTCTTGCTTAGACAGGTGAGGAAAATGGAAACATCTTTTTTTTTTTTGTAAATAAAGAGAAGAAAATGCGCAGCGTGAAGCTCCATAGGTCTGACTATGTGTGTGCATAATAACTAAAATGAGCAAATGTGTGCGTGTGTGTCCTATATCTGTGTGCACTGTGTGGCTGTTGTAAATGTGTTGCCTTTAAACGCATGTGTGTGCGTGATCGTGCAGAGTGAGCATGTAGAAATAGACAGTGTCCTTTGTGGCTGGATAGGGAAACAGGTGATCGACATAGTGAAAGAAAAGAGAAGCAAGGAAACCAAAGAGCAAGGTGAGCAACAAGAGAGAGAGAGGGAAAAAGAAATAAAAACGGAAACATTCCAATTAAAGCATTGGCGGAGAGTGACGGTGACGTTATACTAAATTAGCAAACTGATATTACATAGTTAAGCAAAAGTTAATACAAGAGAGTGTGAGTGAAGAGAATAGCGCAGCGGATTCTTATCTGGTGTGCGGTCAATACAGCCATGGAGTGATGCCGGGGTCGCGGTAGAGCTGTCCGTCCACGTAGAGCCGGTCCACGGCGATGACAGCCCGGGAGCCTTTCTGAATAAAACTACGTCGGACTGGGAACAGGACCCTGCGTCGTTCACGCTGAAGTCCGTTCCTTTCAGCTCTCTGCCGCGACTCTTCACCTGCTCCTTCTGCTTAAAGTGGCCGAATTTGGCCACAATAGGACGCGGTCTCCCGCTTCCTGTCTTCGGAGCCCCGATGCGATGCACTCTTTCAAACCGTATGTTTTTCACCGTGTCCTCCGGCAGCTTCAGGTGGATTTTAATGAAGCTTCTCACGGTCGTTTCCGGGTCCTCTCCGGCAGACTCTGGAATACCAGAAAACACAAGATTATCTCTCATGCTACGGGCTTGTAAATCCATAACGGTCTCTTTTATTTTTTTATTTTCTATGTTTAATTGGGTCACATTTTCGGTTAGAGATTTGACCGAGTCCCGTAGCATGGCGTTTTCTGCAGCAAGTGTTTCCACCTGCTTCTGGCTGAACTCCAGGGATTCTTTTAGAGATTGAAATTCCCGGTGTAAGATCTCCACCAGGGACAGTCTCGCATCAAAACTGGACAATCGCTTATCGATTGATTCCAGGATGTCGACGATATCTTTGCCGGCAGGCGATGTTGTGCCGGGGAAGACATGCTCTGGGCCTTCTTCATTACTAAATCTTTGAAGCACAGGTCGATGTATTCTTGGAGAGCGTCTAAACTCTCCTCGTTGTCCTCCAGGGTGTTAGAGATGATAGGGCAGATGTTGTTAGTTATATGACAGTTGGTTAGTTTATTTGGCAATACTGAAGATTAAAGAAACTTGTTAAATTCTAGGCTACCATTCGTTTGTTTTGTTTTTTTCCGCCAAATCTCCAGCGTCTGATGTCACCTACAACATGGGTCCTTACCTTACCACCGTCACTTCCGTCACTTACCTCTCCTTCCGTCTGCAGGAATGTCTTAAAGACACAAAGACCTGGATGGCCTCTAACTTTCTGCTTCTTAATTCAGATAAAACTGAGGTTATTGTATTCGGCCCTGAAAATCTTAGAATTATGGTATCTAACCAGATTCTTACTCTGGATGGCATTACCTTGGCCTCCAGTAACAATGTGAGGAACCTTGGAGTCATTTTTGAACAGGATATATCCTTCAACGCACATATTAAACAAATAGGACTGCTTTCTTCCATTTGCACAACATCTCTAAAATTAGAAATATCCTATCTAAGAGTGACACTGAAAAACTAGTTCATGCATTTATTACTTCTAGGCTGGACTACTGTAATTCCTAAGTCCTAAAAACTCCCCGAAAAGTCTTCAGCTAATCCAAAATGCTGCAGCAAGAGTACTGACAGGGACTAGAAAGAGAGAGCACATTTCCCCTGTATTGGCTTCTCTTCATTGGCTCCCTGTTAAATCCACAATTGAATTTAAAATCCTGCTCCTCACATACAAGGTCTTAAATAATCAGGTCCCATCTTATCTTAATGACCTTATAGTACCATATCACCCCATTAGACCACTTTGCTCTCGCACTGCAGGCTTACTTGTTGTTCCTAGAGTATTTAAAAGTAGAATGGAAGGCAGAGCCTCCAGTTTTCAGGCCCCTCTTCTATGGAACCAGCGTCCAGTTTGGATTCAGGAGACAGACACTATCTCTACTTTTAAGATTAGTCTTAAAACTTTCCTTTTTGCTAAAGTATATAGTTAGGGCTGGACCAGGTGACCCTGAATCCTCCCTTAGTTATGCTGCAATAGACGTAGGCTGCTGGGGGATTCCCATGATGCATTGAGTTTTTCCTTTTCAGTCACCTTTCTCACTCAACATTTGTTAACAGACCTCTCTGCATTGAGACATATTTGTTATTAATCATGTCTTTTATCCTGTCTTCCTTCTCTCACCCCAACCGGTCTGTAACAGGGCGGCCCTTTAATCAAGTAAACAGTATCTGCAAGACAGTTTACCTGACCTTGACTAGCCCCCTCTACTTCTGTTACCTTCTCAAACCAGGGTTTTAGAGTAGGGTCGCTTCTTTGGAGTGCACCTAAATCTGAGGGAATGTCAAACTCAAGCTGGTTAATTGGCTTAGAAAACAATGCTATACCCTTTTGCCCTGAGCCTTTGAACTTTTCCCTTTTCTGGGCCCTAGACTTCCTAATCTTTCCTGGCTCTGTTTCCAGAGACTCCTCAAAAAAGGGTAGCTCTTGCATCATTTCCTTTGCACTTTGTGCTCTTGTGACTACATGACAGGGTTTCAATGGTTCAACTGTCATATCTAGAGGAAGTGAGCCTTCAGATTCAACACCTAAGCCTTGAATGTCTTTCTCAGCACTCACTTGGGGGTCATAATCTGACTGATGTATTAGTTCAAAAAAAGTGGGGATGTCATTACCAAGTATCACTGAATATGGCAAACTGGGAACCACAGCTACCACTAACAAGTAGGTTTGATCTCCCACTGTCAGATAAAACCTCAGCAGTGGGGTACCTGTGTTCATCTCCATGCACACAACTTATTGTAGGCCCCACCCCACTTAGCTTTTCTCCTGAAATTATGCTAGAGTGTACAAGGGTTTGAAAGCACCCAGAGTCGAGCAAAGCTTCTTCTTTACTCCCATTAATTAAAACAGGGACTGTAAAATCTTTCTTTCCTACTGGCTCTGTGGCTGGTCTTGGAACTGCACACAAAAGAGATGGTTTTGACTTAAGGGCAGGGCAAAATTGTTGTGTATGGCCATAGTTATGACAGTGATAACATTTAATATCCTGAACTGAAGACTTAAAGGATTTCTTCACATTGTGAGGTCTATGGGAAGGGAGCTGCCTAGAACTAGAAAGATTTCTAGCCTGAACTTGACCAGAACCCTGTTCACCCCAAATGGAGTTACTGGGTCTCCCGGCTGAAGTAGGTGCTCTTGCTTCCCTTTCTGGCTGAAGTGAAAACCTCTTCGGGTCACATGTACATATCCAGATCTCCAGCTCTGGGTTAACCATTCTCAAAAACTGCTCTAGAATTATCTGCTCAGATATTTCTTCTACAGATTTTTCAGGTTTAATCCATCTTGAAAACAAGTCTTTCAGTCTTACATAAAGTTCACGTGGCGTCTCACCTGGTTCTACTTTCAGGAATCTGAAGCAGCGTCTGTAGGTGTCAGCAGTGATCTCATATTTTGCCAGAATTGCCTCTTTCACTTTATCATAGTCCTCGGAGTCTGTTAAATCCATAAGAATGTAGGCTGTGCGGGTTTTACCTATCAACAGGGGAACCAGGCGAATAGCCCACTCATCTCTGGGCCATCGACACACATTTGCCATTCTTTCAAACGTGGTTAGAAAATGTTCAATGTCATCTTCTGGTGACAGAGGAAAATGTTTCGGTTCAATTGAAGACCTGGACCTGTGGGCCACTTGGATGTCTTCACCACTGAATCCATGTTCTTGTTCTTCAGACGTTGTAAAGTATTTATTTGCCATACAGCTCTCCTTACAAACAATTCACTCATCGAGCTTCTTCACATCACAATCAACCCCCTCTAATGACAACCGGCAGCCTTAAATATGTTCAGCTGTCACAGACTAAACCATTATTCCACCCTCAGGTAAATTCTTGAATCCCAACCTTCCACCACAGTGTACAATATATCATTTTGAATAAATAAATAGATAAATACATTTCACATTTTTATATTAATAAATATTTCACACTTTAATTTTACACCAAACCCAATATTATAAAAACCAAGCACAAAAAGATTCCCCACACTCCCTTAACCCATGGTCTCTCCCGGAACCTTTAACTGGGGAAACATTTGCCCAAACACCTTGAAGAGGACACAGGCAAGAAAGATGAGTAATCCTATCTTACAAAGACTTTTTTGCACCACTTTTATTCCATTTGTGTTAGTTTTCCTTACTGGTAACCCTTATTCACAATCTCAATCACCATTGCTTTCTCCTCACAGACAACCACCACATTCATTGATGAGAAGCAGCTGTGCAGGATCTGAAAGAAGGCTACCAACCGATTTTAAAATTCCCAATAAATATTCAATAAATAATTAAACTTCTTGTGTGCAAATGTTTTACTGTGCAAATCCATGCTTAAAGTGTGATGCTAAATAATGTGCTTGATAAGGTGCTTTTAATAAAGTGAAAGGTATGCTCTAAAGTAGAGCTGGGCGATATAAGATTTTTTCATATCACGATATGTTTTTTTTTCATTTCAGGCGATAACGATATATATCACGATATAAGCCAAATAACTATATTTGTAATATTTAAATGTGCCGTTGCTCACAAGTAAAATGTGAAATAATCAGAAGCTTGTTTTGATTTAAATATTTATTTCCCATAATAAGTTCAACAGGGCAGATGTACTTAAGGAACATGAGACTTCAGTTTCAAATAAATAAAGGCAAATATAGCAAACTACACAAAAAGTAGCCGCTAAAGCATTTAAGTTTCAAAATAGAACAAACAAAACAGACCACTAAATTGTCAATTCCACTTAGAAACAAAATATTACTTCTAAAAATAAATCTTAGTTTGTTTTACAGAAGAACAGACAAAATTGACTAACTTTTGTCAATATCAAATAAACTGAGAACTAAAAGGAAATTCTCAATCTCTCCTTGTTGTATAGCTTAGCTATTACCTCAATTAGCTGCTTGAATCCTTCATTTTCGACCGTGTTTATTGGTAGCATGTCTTTAGCAAGACGGTAGGCTATGGCATTCGTTATGTCGCTATGTCTCTTAGCTTTTTTGTCATATGGTAAGACGCTGGAGAAAGCCGACTCAATTGACTGTTGTTGCTTCGCAGGGATTCTCCTGGTTGTTTTCGATGACGAATTACTGCTTTTAGTCTACGGAACTTCTCTGGCCCTTCATTTCAACAATCTCTCCGGGACTGGAACCGTCATCTGTGTTCTCTTCGGTAACCTGGTGACCCAAGCTCTCGGTTGATTTTTCTCTAGCGGGCAAACTCATTTTCTTCATTAACCGGCCGGCACAGCGGCTGGCTGCTTCCCAAACAAATACACTTGTTCTGTACGTAACAAGTCACGTGACGTGATGCTGCAGCTGTGATTGGTTCGGCTATGCGCTACTTAATTTGGATTGGCTGTTTTTTTTTTTTTAAGACAGGAAGAGAGAGAGATGAGGTCTATCGCAATAGTTTCATTTTTCTATCGAGAAAAAGTTATTTCACAATACATATCGTTATCGTTCTATCGCCCAGCTCTACTCTAAAGTGCTATACAGATAATATAATATAAATAACTGTAGTAAGGGAGTCCTCTTCCTCACACGGTCACAGCAGATGGCCACCCCTCCCTGAGCCTGGTTCTGCCGGTTTCTTTCCGTTGAAAGGGAGTTTTTCCTTCCCACTGTCGCCAAAGTGCTTGCTCATAGGGGGTCATTTGATTGTTGGGTTTTTCTTTGTATGTATTATTGTAGAGTCTACCTTACAATATAAAGTGCCTTGAGGCGACTGTTGTTGTGATTTGGCGCTACATAAATAAAACTGAATTGAAATTGAATATATCCATTATAGATTATTTCCACAATAATATGTAATATATAGAGTATATAGACATGGTATCCCCACAGAACAAAGGGATGCTGTTTGGTTTGGTACCAAGGCAGGTCTAATATTTTACCCTCTGAACATCCACAAAGACTTACCCTATAGGGATAAGTTTCATTTAGATATCTCCTTTCAAATTAACTATCTCACATGTATTTTGGCCTTACAGTTCTTCATTTAAAAATACAGGGAGTGCAGAATTATTAGGCAAATGAGTATTTTGTCCACATCATCCTCTTCATGCATGTTGTCTTACTCTAAGCTGTATAGGCTCGAAAGCCTACTACCAATTAAGCATATTAGGTGATGTGCATCTCTGTAATGAGAAGGGGTGTGGTCTAATGACATCAACAGCCTATATCAGGTGTGCATAATTATTAGGCAACTTCCTTTCCTTTGGCAAAATGGGTCAAAAGAAGGACTTGACAGGCCCAGAAAAGTCAAAAATAGTGAGATATCTTGCAGAGGGATGCAGCAGTCTTAAAATTGCAAAGCTTCTGAAGCGTGATCATCGAACAATCAAGTGTTTCATTCAAAATAGTCAACAGGGTCGCAAGAAGCGTGTGGAAAAACCAAGGCACAAAATAACTGCCCATGAACTGAGAAAAGTCAAGCGTGCAGGTGCCAAGATGCCACTTATGCCATATTTCAGAGCTGCAACATCACTGGAGTGCCCAAAAGCACAAGGTGTGCAATACTCAGAGACATGGCCAAGGTAAGAAAGGCTGAAAGACGACCACCACTGAACAAGACACACAAGCTGAAACGTCAAGACTGGGCCAAGAAATATCTCAAGACTGATTTTTCTAAGGTTTTATGGACTGATGAAATGAGAGTGAGTCTTGATGGGCCAGATGGATGGGCCCGTGGCTGGATTGGTAAAGGGCAGAGAGTTCCAGTCCGACTCAGACGCCAGCAAGGTGGAGGTGGAGTACTGGTTTGGGCTGGTATCATCAAAGATGAGCTTGTGGGGCCTTTTCGGGTTGAGGATGGAATCAAGCTCAACTCCCAGTCCTACTGCCAGTTTCTGGAAGACACCTTCTTCAAGCAGTGGTACAGGAAGAAGTCTGCATCCTTCAAGAAAAACATGATTTTCATGCAGGACAATGCTCCATCACACGCGTCCAAGTACTCCACAGCGTGGCTGGCAAGAAAGGGTATAAAAGAAGAAAAACTAATGACATGGCCTCCTTGTTCACCTGATCTGAACCCCATTGAGAACCTGTGGTCCATCATCAAATGTGAGATTTACAAGGAGGGAAAACAGTACACCTCTCTGAACAGTGTCTGGGAGGCTGTGGTTGCTGCTGCACGCAATGTTGATGGTGAACAGATCAAAACACTGACAGAATCCATGGATGGCAGGCTTTTGAGTGTCCTTGCAAAGAAAGGTGGCTATATTGGTCGCTGATTTGTTTTTGTTTTGTTTTTGAATGTCAGAAATGTATATTTGTGAATGTGGAGATGTTATATTGGTTTCACTGGTAAAACTAAATAATTGAAATGGGTATATATTTGTTTTTTGTTAAGTTGCCTAATAATTATGCACAGTAATAGTCACCTGCACACACAGATATCCCCCTAAAATAGCTAAAACTTAAAACAAACTAAAAACTACTTCCAAAAACATTCAGCTTTGATATTAATGAGTTTTTTGGGTTCATTGAGAACATTGTTGTTCAATAATAAAATTATTCCTCAAAAATACAACTTGCCTAATAATTCTGCACTCCCTGTATACCATTTAGATATGCTAACTAGGTAAAAATTCAATTTAAAGTTATAGATATGAACAGTAATCCTCACATAAAGCAGGTCACAAGTGACATTTAAAAACTTTAAACTTGTTTTGGTACCAAACCGAATGACATGTATTTATTATATTCTATAAGTAGAGTTCTTGGTAATCAAAAAAATAGTCATGGCGATTTTTCCTAAATAAACAGAAATATTAACCAGTTTGTGAAGCTGGAGGAAAATACCAGGGCTCACCAGTGGCAGTAGGATACATCTCTTGTAAACAATGGATAGCAGCACATAGTTTGGTAATTCATTTGATTAAGACAAGATAATTGTGTCTGGTCAGACTGGCCTTCTTTATCACACAGCTATTATGGTACTAGATACTGTGAGGTAGAAAAAAAAAACAAAACAAAAACAAAAATATATAAAAATAAATTTCTGGAATGTATTGAGCAACCCGATTTTAAGAGTATAGGGATGTATATTCACAGGGTTTTGATTTACTGTCCTGAAGCACTACAAGCAGCTCTAGCAAAGAATTATATCTGCACTTTAACAAAACATCTCTTTTATTAAAACCTCATCAGAACTGTGCTGAAGCACAGTTGTGTTTACTGGTTTATGTAGTAATTTACAGATGCAATTAGCAATTTAGTCTGTCATGACAGCGCAGCTTAAATTTAAAGCATAGAGCAGTGGAGGATAACATGCATGTAAATGTACAAAGACATCTCAGCATATGAGTTTTTCTGCATGTAGCCTTCATTGCAGTGTGTGTGTGTGTGTGTGTGTGTGTGTGTGTGTGTGTGTTTTCATTGTTCTACATTCAATCTTTTCCCATGGACCAAGCATAGTACAGCAGGATTAAAGATGCATGAGATTATCCCCATGTTCAGCTGGGTGGAATGAAGAGTGATCATGTTGAACACACTGACCTTGTTCTAAGAGTTATTGGCTTCCTCTCACCTTTGCAGAGGTCTTCTGTATTTAACATTGTATGGGACTACTTAATTAGCACCTTGGTTTACTGCCAAACTATTGTCTGTGAGCACAGTGTCTCCCTGACTGCTATCCTATTAACATTGCTAGATGTGTACTTGTATATACTGTATCCTAACAAGGTTTGTATTACTGTTTACTGTGATAACTGCACAAAATACATGGTTCAACATAAAATTCTCAAATGTATTCTTTACAATTCTTGTGAAATATATATTTTTGTTTTAGTGTTTTGTATTGTTTAATGTATTCTTCACTAAGTGCAAAACAGTATCAGTGCTAGGATGTGGATGACTATGAAATCTAAAATTAAAAGGTTAAATTAAATTAATATATTTGAGCCAAATAGCATGCATACCTTTTTCTTTTCCTTTGCAGAACATGTCAACTCCACAACAAAATATCAACAAATCATTAGTTTTAAAGCCCATGAGACATTGATTATGTTTTAAAAAAAATTGCTAAATCATTAACAACGGCAGTCTTCTTATAGATAACCACCGTAAACAAGTTGACTGTCGAAAACCTAAAACTGTCAGCAGGACTTCCTGAACAGCAAATCAGGTGTATTGTTAATCTTTGTAATACGGATCTTTAAACTATGCTCTATTGTCCTAGAGGTGTACACCAACAGGTGTGCAATGGGCTACAAAAGTAGTACACCTAGCAGATGCACATGACAAGCAATTTTCATTTGAGTGAAAGGGAGCCATTCTTGAGTCCACTATCTAGTTCCCAAAGTACATCCTTGGTAGCCTGTCATAAATGATTACAGTGAACAGCTTGGGTAGTAATTTAAGCTTTCATTCATTGTTTCTAACCTACCTACCTGTCTGCCAGCTCATGTTCTTTTTCTCATTAGACCTACTTTTTGCAGTGTTGCTGGATTTTTCTGTCCACCTAATAACAGCTGGTGTACATTTCATTTCAACTCACCATGTACTGGTAAACACCAACCCTAGAGGGAAAAATCTGGTTCCTTTCCTCTAATACCAGCTTGCTGCTAACTTTGTGTTCCAGTCAGGGCTGGGCATGTAGATTCAGATGGTTTTATCAGAACATTTTTGGCTGGAAACAGCTGTCTTCTCTCATTAAGTTGTGCAGTACGACGCCAACACAATGTGCTGAAAGATGCTAAAATGTTTTGCAGAGTTGAGGGGGAATATCAGAGACAGCTTCTTATTCTGTGTTCATCACTCTCAAGGACTTCATCACTCTAAGATTAGAGAAAGTAATTTCAGACATTTAGAAAGTTATGAAAAAAAAAATCACCACTTTATTTTTTATAAAGTGGAAAAAAAAACTTTTTTCAGAACTACTGATTATTGCAGGTGCAAAGAGGTTAGAGTTAACTGTGATCATCCCTAACTATCCTTCCACGCATGTACACATTGTTTGAATTATGTGTTTGAGTCATCATTTGATGATAGATACCACTGACTGGTAATATTTGAATGCTCTTCTTTTTCCTTTCTCTTTACAGAGGTAACAGTGAAAGGATGATGCACTGCTTTTTGAGATAGCAAAATCAGAAGTCACATGAACAGCGGCGACACTTTCTGTGGCAGTGAGATTCAGTGCAGATCTCATCCATCATTTATGCATGACTCTCCATTACAGGTTCATTTGAATGAGAGGATGGTATATCCCCCTCGATTTTTTTGAGATCTAAAGGTCAGTGATTGAATATAGTCCTCGTCCTGAAAGTAACCTGATTTTCCTCTCATAGTTGTGCAGTAATGCCTAGGCTCTTGGAGTTCAGTAAATAACAGAGTGGACTTAGTATGCCACAGAATTGTTGCATTAATCTTTCTGTGGAATTGGTGGGATTACTCTCTGTCAATTTACAATTTGGAGTTGGGTTTACTATTCAAAGCTTTGCGACATTCTCTCTTGCACAAACCTGGTGCATATTGCAGCTTATTTGATTGAGCCCAGCATGTGCTGAACCACCTCTAGTGTCTGGATAGCTATTGTATCATTTGACAAGATGTTGAGAGGAGGAAATGAGCCTTGGCATAATGATCATCCTGTGGTTTCATGCACCTGGCCACTGGTTTGTACAGAGTCTTTCAAAGTAACTTTGGACTAATGCCTCCAGGATGCCTATATATGACTATATGATGACTATGTATTTGTACCAATGTTGTGTCTTGTTCTATTGTAGGTGTCTTAACATAGTGCCTGTTTAAATTAGCAAAGTAAGACCTTATCATCTTTCTATAAAAAGATTTTTTGTAGGTTTTTTTTTTCAAACTGTTACATTTCTAACAGCTGCAGAAGCTCATCATAAACAAGTTAAACTGGTTGACAGGATTTTCAGAACAGCAAGTCATACTCAAATACTAGTACATCTAAAAAAGAAATGATTACAAAACTATAATAATCTTCTCTGAAATTTAATTAAAAAGGTAAACTTTCAAATATTATATATTTTACACACATAAATTGAAATATTTCAAATTTTCTATGTTAAATTCTGCTGATTATGTCTTTTTGTTCTAACAATAATCATAAATTCTATATCAATTTCAAGAATGCCTTCTTAATAACTATACTCAAGTTTGTGTTTGACAATGAAAAGTCCCAGAAGGCATTTTTAAACAGCCATACTCTCATAGTCCAGAAATGTTAGCAGTGAAGATTTTACTGGTTCTGAGTAAAAAAGATAGTTACTTTTATTCAGATGTTAGCTCTGTTCATTCTGTGATATGAGTTAAACTGTTGAAATCTGTGCAATCCTAGACCAAACTTAAATGAATCATTTAACATGAGAGGAACATTCAGAAGCACTGTGACTGTCCATACACCACATAAGTCATAACTAAATGTAACAAAAACAATAACTAACTAAATTAGCAAATTTGATTCAGTTTGCACATGCAAGATTCATGTGGCCAGAAGCCTGTGATTTTCATTAGGTCTGTTAAATTACTGAATGTAAATCTGTGATTGTAACATTTACAGACCAGCTGACTGCCTGCCTCCTTCTGCTTTAACTTTTCACTGCACTTCCACCCCAGACTCCCAATTCCCATGTTACATTTCTCTACAGCTCAAACTGCTGTAGAACGTTCCAATCCACACTTAGTATGCCACGGTACCATTACATCAGTCTTTCCCTGAAATTACTGAACGCATTCAATACATGATTTTGTGTCAGTGAAGCAGCTTTTAAAGCATTATCTGTCATACTGGCCAGATGAATGGGAAAAAATTAGCATGCCTCGCACACACCTCATTTGAATGACGACTGAAGGGACATATTTACAAAAGGACATGTAGGCTCTTTATAGTCCCGACTGCGCGAGACATCAGACGGCTTTGATAACAGCAGCCTGGTGGCCACCCCAGCTGGGGGGGCTCAGATCAACCAAGAGAGACAGCTGGGGGCCCAGCAGAATAGACCATCCACGGCACAGTGTGAACTCCGCATCATCCCTGACTGTTTTTCTTTCCCCTCCTCTGTTTTTAGGCTCTGGAGAACAAACTGATGAGTGATGAAATGGGTTTGGATCAGAGTGAGCTGTGGTTTAACTCACCGGTGCTGACAGGATTTGGCATTTAGGTGTGCAATTATTTATTTAGCTCCTTTTTCCTTCCTCACATGAGGACAATTGTTTTTCATGCCTATATATGTGATTTGGGTTAACAGAATTTAAATACATTCTGACTACGAGCCCCACAAGAGCTTTTAAGCTAACAGTGATGGGGAACAATCTCTTGGAAAGTGATGGAAGGCCTATAATTACTTGCCAAAGATGTGGTCTTTATATCAACAAATTACCAGGTGTACAAAGCAAGCTCTGTGGTCTCAGAGAACCGGCAAAGATAAAGCCTCTGCGCTTTTTCCTCCTGGTGTTTGTTTCTTGACTGTAATCCCATCAAAGACTTCCCTGCTTTTTGTTTTTCTTTTCTGAATACTGAGATCCTCCCCTATCTTGGGCTTACCTCCCCCCAGGATTGGCATCATGGAGTACGCTCACTGGTGATTACGCACTTCCAGACAAACATCTGGGAGCGTAAATACAGCTAATCCTCTTCATCACCACAGTCTCTCCAATACAGTTAGTTTTTTCTAAGAGTAAATATCAAAACAAGGGAATGGATTGACAACTGGATAAAGTCTACTTAAAAAAGAAGCCTCTGCTACGTCTGCAGCATTTGAATGGAAACACGACTCTGACATTCTTCGATGCCTGTTAAATACAAGGAATTATTGGATCAGACTGTTTCCCTTTGCTCCACAAATGTGACAAATAAACATTACAAGTAGACATATTTAGCTCATTTCTCAGTATGTTAATTCATGCTCCACATCTTTATTCTTGGACTTGGACAAAGGTTGGTGTGGTTTAAAGTAGTCAAAGAGAGTGTAGTTTACCATTTCCTGGACTTTTTTTTCTTTCCAAACCACAGTGCTGACAAACAAGAGAATCCTTTATTCTGTCACCTATGATCTTATTTGTTTAACCTCTTAACATCTGCCATATTTATTGTGTTCATGAGAACCATCTTACTTATATGGTAAACAATTAGCAATGGCCTACATGCTATAAGTGATACAAGTGCTTTCTGGCATGCCAAATCTATGCTCAAGCTTTAGTCAGTTTCAGCCAAACACAGATTGTATTTTCATGTGGTTTTTGGAAGAAAACATGGGCTCAGGCAGACCTTGGTTAAAGGTACACAACGATGCAAACGGAATTACAAAAAGTGTCCCTCCAAGGAAAAGCACAACATTCTTAATGGAATCTCAAATATGACTTGTGTGGTTAAATGTATTAGCAGCACAGCCAAGAAATTCTAGCGTTTCATCGTCACTTAAAACTAATAATAAATAACATCTGTGTCTATCCATGCAATCCACTAATACACAGGTGCCAACCTTATGGCCCACCGGCCACGTCCGGCCTACAATTCAACTATATCTGGCCCACAAGATAATTTCATATGTCAATTATTAATTATCAATGTCTCATAATTACCATTAAACAATATAAACCTGATGTAACACCCCAGTAAAAATCCCTGTCCAAATGAGAACACAACTAATCTTTCTCTTAGAACTTAGGTCTGTATGCAAAGCCAACAACAGAAAACAAAGATAAAAGTCAGCACAAAGAGACTTTAAAGCAATCGCCACAGTCCTTTTACAGTAGAAATATAAACAGGTAACGTTTGTTACCTGTTGAAGTTAAGGGTCTGGCTTCTGGACTGGGATCAGCATTCACTCAGATCTAACATCACTCTGACTTCTTTGCTAGCTTAGCGTTAGCATGCTCTCTCTGCAGTTGCTTTCAAAGAGTTGAAGTCGTGTTAGCAGCATGTTGTAGTCATTTCTGTCTGATGTCTTCTGTCTTTTCACGCAATAAAAAAAAAAAAGTTATATCCATAGCGCTGTAGACTGCATCACTATTTTACTCCTCCCACACACAAACTGAAATCAACTGATTGTACAACAAGTGCAAGTGGAATGCCAGAATCAATTTGCAGGAAGACAAACAATTCCAAAGGATTGAACTACGGGAAACTACTTCGCTAGAAGAACTGACTCTGGATTCCCATCCCTATTTATATGTGTCATTATAGTGTCCATGTTTTTATATAGTGCATTGGTATTGCAGGTATCTTTTTTAAGGTTAAAAGGAAATGCTAGCTATAAGGAGGTCTTAAGCCAGTGTTCCCCACATCCCTGACCCAAGCCCAGATAGGGTTGTATTAGAGAGGGCATTCAACTTAAAAATTCTTGCCAACTCAAATATGCACATTACAAGAATGCAAGGGAGGGAGGCAATTTACTTGCTGAGCCATCCTAAAAAGAAGAAGTAAAATATTTTTGTAATGTAGATTCAAATCAAACTGAGCTAGAAGCTATACTTTAGCCATACATTTTTGTAAAATGTTTGAAAAGACAGACCTTGGTCAGTATTCACACCAGCTGTCACTGCTGATACTTGGTGGATTTATTTAATTGTGAGTGGGTAAAAAGCTGATCACAGTCCTAAGTCTGTGTAATACAATGACCGTGTTACAAGGCGACACTGTGAAAGTGCTTTTTTGTGTAATTACTCTGCCAATGGAATACTGAACAGACCCAATTCATCACTCCAGCACTGTTGTATTATTCCCGTTACCATATATGTTAGTCTAATAATCGCTTTTTTGGCACTATAGTCTGATTGTGTTGGGGAGATGTGATTGCATCTCTACAGCTTATCCGTACACATTCTAATCTGTAGCATTTCATTAACTCACTGTCACTCAGTATTTGGAGAATGTTTCTTGTACCTATTTGTCAGTTTCTTAAGAAACTCTTAAGCCTCTTAAAAGCCATCCGTCCCACTCAGTTTTTCACTGGTGGTGGTAGGAAAGAGCTGTATAAATTAAATGCTTCCATATTTATCAAGATGTGGTCTTAATGGGGTTTTTTGTCCAACATGGCTAACATACTGTAAGAATGGTGATGTGGCACACAAGTGCTGGTCCGATGATGTACAGTGGTAGAGTTTCAAACTTCGATGTCCTATCTTCATTTTCCAACTAAACAGTAAATCTGCAGCATTGAATGCCACGCTCTGTCATTTGGCAGAGAGAGAGAGGACCCAAAATGCAGGATTTGGCAGACAGGCTTAACAGAACTTCAACAGGTTTATTGGTGGAGCTCAAGAAACAATATGCAAAACAACAAGAAACGCAGCCTAAACTGAAAAGTAGAACTTACTGATTTCATAACAGAGCAAACAGGGCACACACACAAGGGGGGAATGACAACTTGACAAGTAACAGAGGAAAACTAAGGACCTAAATATAGAGGATAATGAGAGGACGGGCAAGAGGAGGAAAACACAGCTGGAACAAATACAACTAATAAAACACGGGAAGGAAAAATAAATGTAACACATATGAGGGACTGTCAAAATAAAACAGGAAGTGAGAACCACACTGAGAAAGACACATGAGCTTGACATTAGGACAGGGGATAACAGACATGAAAACACACACGACAGACCACGGAACAAACCAGACTGGACACTAAAAGGGGAACAGACATGAAAGCAAGTAATAATAAATGCACATGACAGGACAAGAGACAGAGAGAGAGCGAGAAAGACACCAAATTTTGACAAACAGGCATGAATGACTACACACTGGGGATGCTGAGGAGCAACACATCAGGGAAGGACTGAGAGACTGGACACGAAATTTAACAAAAATCAGAGGCTCTCTTAAACTGAAGATCAGAATCTCAGTATTTCACAAAAATGAAAAAGAAGTGTAAACAAACTCAAAAACCCAGATCAATGACTGAGGATCATGACATGCTCATGCTTAACACCAGCATGTGTATACCCCCCCACAAAAAAAGAAGAGAGCAGATTTGAGAAAAAAATCCATGAAAAATGTGGGTTGCATGATAATGTCTGTGACCAGGGTGATGTAGCATGGGCACAAAAGCAAAGCCATTCATTTAACAGTGGAAGGACTGGAAAAAGGACACAAATGCAGGACACAAGAGACCATGAAAAAGTTATAAATCCAAATATTTAATAGGTAGCTGAGGTCATAAGTTAGAGGCCAGTCACTGTGGACAGCAAATCCAAATCTAGTAGGGAGTAGATAAATCCAACAAAACTGGCATGGATGCATTAGAGAAACTACTTGGAGCACACAACAAAGCAATTAATGCTTGGAAATATCTAGGAAGCTTGAGTGTGGTGAGAATATGGAAATTCTTTGAAAACCCCCAAATTTGAAGAATTTTCTTAGAATTTAATCACTAACAGCATGCCTTTATACTAGGAAGCATTTTGATTACATGGATGTGCTGGCTGCTTTATTCTCAATGAACAAAGAGGAAGGTTTTTCATTTCAGACACCTACACTTCTTTTTTTTTTAACCAACTTGGACATGAACACACAAATTCAGCTAAATTGATGCCCTTGTAAATATCATTTCCTGTGTTATCACATCTAATTCTGCCACTTATTTTGAATTCTTTTTCAATGTTTTGTATTTTTAACATGATTGTGCTGTAATTTGTAGCTTGTGTAACTTAAAGACAGTTTTTGAAATTAATCATTGCAAGATTTAACCAAAGCTTCACCACCAGCAGGAAGCTTTGCCTGGAAAGTTTTAGTGTAGCTGCTTATAGTAAGAAACTAGAAAATGCACTGCTATGTCTAAGACTTAAGCTAACATATTACAATTTGATAGTTGCTGTAGCTACGTGGCAAACACGAGCATTAAGAGCTTTTATTTCAGAAGTGTGAAAGAAGTGCTGTGGCATCATGCTCTTCATGCATCATCCTTTTCTTCTCTTGCTGTCATTTACAGGAGCTGTCTCCCCCTGTCTTTTTCCTTTTTTTGTGATTGTCGTTGCAACCAAGCGTGATTTCTTTCACTTTAACTTGTCACTTTCCAGGTATTTCAGCCTCTGTTTACCATCCCATTCCCTAGAATGCCTGTCTTTCCACATTAGTATGTGTGCTTCATAGGCTTTCCATCAGTATTCATCTTCCTCTCAAGTTTGACTCATGGCAAACTGCATGCTGCATTGACTGAATCCACCAGGTTGTGGTGCAATGTTGTATTAGATGAAGGTAGAGTCCTGCCCTAGTTCAGCTGCAGTTGGATGCAATAAACAGATGTTTAGATCATAAAGTTTGTTTTCTTCGTTTTCTTGTTATAGCTCTAACACTTTCCAAAATTACCTAGATTACATTTTAACAGGAATTTATGGTATGTACCTTTTAAAGCATTTTGTAACTTGTGTTTTAAAAGAGCACCACATAATTAATAATTAAGTTTCACTATATCAATACGATACAATAATGAGCTGCCACTATACACAGATCTTACCTGTTGCTCGAAACTATTTGGTTATGAATCCTTTCCGAAAGCAAATTGAAAATCACAAAATGCTCTGTTTCTGAATCTTGGCTCATCTAGCAGGTGGAGCCTTTATTTCCGGGTGGAACAAACTTGAGTCAAATTACTGCTTTAATTGTGAGCTGTGTTTGGTAATGGAATTCATACTTTCCATTTATCTCATAAAGATCTACCTTGGAGGAAAAAACATTCTCTGCAATTGCCAACTGCAACAGACAAAAGGCACCATGCGTTTGTGGATAGGCTCGTGTTTGCAGGAAACCACTGCACCATTTCTTTCTTACTTCTGTTCACTTTTTGCCTGTTGACTCTATCATCTCACCATTTCACACAGCAGTCATCAACCAACATATTACTGAGCAATATCAAATCAATTATTGATCTTAGCTTGATACACTTACTTTATATATTGATAGGTGTTATTTATCTAAGCATCTATCTAAAGACAGGTAAACAGACATGAAGCACGTTTATACTGTTGTTTTAAATGACTTAGAGACAATTATGAGCTGCAACACAAACTATAATTCAGCTCCATTTGAGAACATAAAAGCACCAGACAGGAGAATTGCTTTGTAGTTACGGAGGTGCTCAGTCACAAAGAGCTTTTCATCAGGCCTTTTCACACTTGACACCTGTTCAATAAAAAACTCTCAATGTAAACCACATCATCTGCACAATAAATCTTTCTCTGTAGCAGCATGAGGTACATTTTGAAGTGTGAAAATGTGCTGCACATGGTAATTCAGAGCTTTTTGTTCAAATTCAATAGGTGATCACTTATTTTCTGTTAAATGGGATTTAATACACACTGATTATGATAACAGGAAGAAGACGGTGAAACTGGATGGACCAAAGTGTTAATGCTGTTATGCAGGAATCTGTTTTTTAGTTAAGTAGCTAGTACTGTTGAACCCACAGACAATCCATCCATCTTCTTAGCTGCTTATCCAATCCAGGGTCAAAGAGAGCTTGCGGCCTGTTCCAGCTGTCATAGCGTGAGAGGAACAGAGGTCCCTCAGACAATTATTTTTCCAAATGAACTCTAATAGTTCCTTTACTCTAGAAAATGGTTAGGCCTTTTCATGACCTTTCAGGCCTTAATTCCATTTTGGTAACTTTTAAGCCAATGGAAAAGCCAGTCCAGGAATTCCAAACTTTGACAATGAACATGTTACATACTGAAGTTCTTTCAGTGAAAATGACTGTGAACCAAGATCACTACATGTCAACAGGCCACGCAAATGCAGTCTGCTCTTAATTATTAAGCAATTTTAATTAACTTTTATTTTTAATGTACTTCATTTTGAAATTTGTATCGTCTTTGACGCTCTCTACTTCCACTTCCATATGTTTTAGTGAATTGGGAGTACAAACTTGTACTTTGTACTTTACACCACTTATTATAAACGTATAATTGATTTATTTTCTCACAGATTTTAAAATCTAAGAATATTACATTGTTATGTTCTGTTACTTATAGTGCTCCCCTGCCATATATTGGTAACTACATGCATCTCAACATTGTAGTTTGTAGATGATTCTCTATAATAGGTACTTTATTTTAAGGATATTTTGATACTTAAACATATATTTATACATTATACTATTAAACTATAAAGACTGGTTTAACCACTTAGCCTTGGAATGTGTTGTGTATTAGTATTTAAATACAAAACAATTTGTGCAGTACCACATTTCAAACTTTTTTGAAAATTCCCAGTATCCCCGAGTACTGGGCATGAGCCTTTTGTATTTAATTAATTTACAAGCCACCTTATCACAGTAATGAGCATCTGAACCACTATAGGTACTTTTGTCTGCCCTTTTATTCCCCAAGGGATTACCATAGTGGATGGTGGTGCATATTTGGTTTGGCAAAGACCTTATGCCAGATCCTTCCTGATGCAATCCTACTGTTTATTCCAGCTCATAACCAGCACTAGGAGAACGCTAGTTTGTGAACCTGTGAGGATGGGATTCTGAGTTGTGACACAAGCTTGTTTGTTTATTGTCCAGCTGACTCCAATCCAAGAAGAAGTAACATGCAAAGAGCTAGCAGAGGAATAATGGTCCATCTTGGCCTTCAGTCTTAACAAGTATTATCATCTATATTGCAACAAACCTGATATCATAACCAAAGCTTTTAGATTCATGTTGCATGGTATAGCTTGTAATACCAAGATTACAAGTGTGTACCAAACAATAAACTGCTCTGCACTGATGAAGGTCAAATGAAGGTCTGGCCGCTATCACAAAAGCTATATTGTCATCTGTTACAGATAGTGGGGGTATTTTCCTTGGGAGACATGTTACATGTCACATACAGAGACAAGAGCTGATTCCACTTAAACATTTCAGAAAATCACAAACTCCTCTTATGAATGTCTTGCCATGTAATAAGTCATGAAAGTGAAAAAGTGAAGAGACTGGTTTTCCTAAACAAGACAATGATCAAAACAGACCTTAAGTTCCACCACAAACTACAGTGGAACCCCAACTTACGAAATTAATTCGTTCCTGAGGGTCTTTCTTAAGTAGAAAATTTTCGTAAGTCGAGGCACCTATCGCGCCTTTTGAGTGAACGATAGGCTATAGGCTAATTGCTAACTGCAACAACCTTACGTCGTTCAAGTGGAACAGCAAAGCACAAGTACGAAAGCCAAGGGGTTGTCATATGATTCAGAAGGCATTGTGGGCATTGTAGGCATTCTGGGCTCAGCCAAACAGAGCCAGCGGATTTCATTACGCGGGCATTTTGCCGTAACACGGGTAGAAATATTGCCGTTAAGTGCCTTCGTAACTTGAATTTTTCGTTAAATGGGGTATTCGTAAGTCGGGGTTCCACTGTACTTTAAGAAACACACGGTTTTAACCTATCATTACATGCAGTTTGCCTAATAACGTATCCACATACAGTATATTTAAAAAGCACCATGCCACATATCTGAGCTCCCCTGGGGAACCAGTCTTCAATTCAGGCTGCAGTGAACAGCATTTTTATGGAGTCCAAATCAATTCCGAGACCTCTAATTGATTTGGAATGAAGGTGAAGGTTTAAAGGCTGTTGAGACAAAGCAAATCAAAGCACACTAAAGAACTAAACAGGCAATAAATGGTAGAGCGTACACCCAACTAAATATCAAAGCATTTACTCTGACAGGCATTATTCTCAATATTTAAAACAGCATTTAAAAAAACACTATTTCAACCAGAGCCAGTTTTTGCACTAGTTTATCTTTACTGTGGAATCCAGGAATGACTTGAAAAAATAATTTCGAGCACTCCAAGAGCATGCCTTTGTTAGTTTTAATTAGACAGCACACAGAATGGGCCTGAGGCTGCTCATAAAAGCTATAACAGCAACTCCATCATTTGGTGGAATCAAGGAAACAAAACTAAGGTTTCAGGAAAAAATGACTTATATAAAACCAAAAGCCTCAAGTCAGTCCTGCTTTGAAATACGTACACATATGTGCTCTCATGCAAATCATTTGCAACAGTGAACATTTTTCAAATATTAGATACAGAGATGGGAAATGAATTATATCTCTCGGCTGGCCTGGGAACGCCTTGGTGTTCCCCCGGATGAGCTGGAGGAGGTGGCTGGGGAGAGGGAGGTCTGGGCTTCTCTGCTTAGGCTGCTGCCCCCGCGACCCGACCTCGGATAAAGCGGATGAGGATGGATGGATGGATGGATGGAAATGAATTGGCTGACACACTGATATAAGACACAATTCAAACAGATCTAACTGTTTAAAGTATTTTTCTTAGAGAAAGGAGAACATGTGCAGTTTTTCCTTCTGTATTACAACCATGCATGTCTGACCTCCCACAGTGATACTACCTTCGCAAAATTTGGTCTCTTTGTACATGCTACAATGTTCCTGGAAACTGATTTCTTCAAGATGATTGAGTGGGTTGCTCTTGTCAATAAGTCCTTGTCTGGCTGTCAGTTCTCACTGGTTTTCAATGAAAATCATTTTTAAGATGGTGAATGTCTCTCTCCTACCTCTGCAACAATTGTTTTCCATTCATTCACTACAGTATGAAAATCCCACTCTGGACTGAAATTTGCTATTTGAAGCTTTCATGAGTTAAGAAATCCATCACACTGAACACAATGCCTGCTTTTATTGTAGTCAAAGCTATATTGTTGCTGTTCTAAGTGAATGCTGATTTGAATAGTGGGTATTGTATTACCCTACAACAGTAAGGTAACTTTGACAAAAATGAAACCAAGCCTGCTGTTACCTGTGATGGATTACTTGCTGTATCTTAAGCATCAAAGTAAGTTGATTTTCATACTGCAGAGAAAAAAAATGGAAATGAGTTTCTGCATGAAAAATGCATTCAGTAAAGTCAAATCTCTGGTATGCATCAGAAAAGACATTGGTATTAGGGTATTATAGGGTTTTTATACCAGCTATGCCTAAATCATCCTCAACATGGTCTGAAGGTTTTACTGTGTATCATGTTAATCCAGATGCTAAACAAGACTTTAGTGAACAAATGAAATTAGTCAATGATTAGTTCTGTGAAGGAGGTTAGGTTTTGATTGCCATCTGTGTATCTGTTTATTTGTTTGCAGGGTTACCTAGGGGATTTTGTTTTGATATATACCAGTACTACCAGTCAAAAGTTTAGACACACCCTCTGATTTAATTCTTTATTTTGATTTATTTACATTGTAGATTCTCACTAATGACATCAAAACTATGAATGAACACATATGGAATTATATAGTAAACAAAAAAGTGTGGAATAACTTGTTTTATATTTTATATTCTTCCAAATAGCTTTCCACACTCTTGGCATTCTCTCAACTGACCTTCATGAGGTAGTCATCTGAAATGGTTTTCCAGCAGTTCCCAGAGATGCAATTGTTGGCCCTTTTACCTTCACTCTGAGGTCCATCTCGTCCCAAACCATCAAGTGTGTTTGGGATTATTGTCATGTTGATTGTCCAACTAAATGCAAACCGGATGGGATGGCAGGCCAACTTCCGGCGCCGCTCCGAGCTGGCAGCCAGTATCAGCAGCTCCGACCTGACCGAGTCCTTTTTTCTCTTTAATATATGTTTCTTTGTTGTTCTTGTGTTTCTTGTTTTTGTTTTTCTATTGTGGACTGCTGTCCCCCACAATGGAGCTCAGAATTTTATGGACAATTGTGTTCTTTATTACATTTTTTACGGCATCTGTGTCCGGAGAGCGTGTGGAGGTCCGACCTCCCATTGTTTACAGCAGGGATCAGCTGTTAGCCCTCGGAGCTTCCGCTGCCCTGCCTACCGCCGAGCAAGCCAACATCCCTCGCGAGGTGAGGAGGAAGTGACGGGGTACTCGGGCCGGGATTGGGTGTCGCAGTAAATTTAGGAGGTACCGCCCAGCGATTCCATCCATTATTATGGGGCTCTTACCCGACATCAGAGGAGCTACAGGGAGTGCAGCCTGATGTGCTTCACAGAGTCATGGCTAACTGCGCTAACTCTGGACTCACACGTAAACATGGATGGTTTTCATCTGATCCGGGCCGACAGAACAATGGAGAGTGGTAAGAAGAGAGGAGGGGGTCTGGCTGTGTTTGTGAACGATAGATGGTGTAACCCTGGGCATTTATCTATCAAAGAGACGCTATGCTATAAGGACATTGAGCTGCTAGCGGTTAGCATGAGACCGTACTATCTACTGCGAGAGTTTATACACGTTTTTGTGATAGCTGTGTATGTCCCGCCCTCTGCTAACGCTGCAGCAGCCTGTGAGGTCCTGCACACTGTAACCAGCATACTCCAAACACAGCACCCTCAAGCCCTTTTCCTGATCTCTGGGGACTTTAATCACATCTCCCTGTCCTCCACTCTCCCCACCTTGACCCAGTATGTCACCTGCCACACCAGAGACAATAAAACATTGGACTTATTGTATGCCAACATCAAGGAGGCATACAGCTCGTCACCTCTCCCTCCCCTGGGGGGCTCAGATCACAACCTGGTTCATCTCCAGCCTGTGTATAAACCTCTAGTAAACAGAGAAGCAGTTGTGAAACGCACAGTAAGGAAATGGTCGGCAGAGACTGAAGAGGCCCTGAGGGACTGTTTCCGTTCTACTGTGTGGGACAACCTCTGCAGCCCCCTGGAGGATGACCTCAACATCATCACAGACTGCATTATGGATTACATGAACCTCTGTGTGGACAGCACCGTTCCCAGCATAAAGGTACCATGTTTTTCTAACAACAAGCCATGGAAAATCCTGAAATTAAGGCTCTCCTCAAGGAGAAGAAGAGAGTCTTTAGATCTGGAGACAAACAGGAGCTGAGAGTTGTCCAGAAGAAGCTGAAATGGAAGATAAGGCAAGGAAAGGAAAACTACAGGAGGAAGACGGAAGAGCAGCTGCAACAGGACAACATCAGAGGGGTTTGGAACAGCCTGAAGACAATCTCAGGACAAAAACCAACCCCCCAGGCTGCAGGAGACCTGGGGTGGGTGAATGACTGAAATAAATATTTTAATAGGTTTGATCAACCACCCACCCCTCCCACAGCATCGCCCCCCCCTGCTGCAATCTCCTTCATCTTCCGGGACTGCCTGTCCTTTATCTCAGGACTTCACACCTCTCAGCTTCACACCTCCCAGCTCATTACACTCACCCCCGGCTTCTGTGGACTCCAACATACATCCCCTTCCCCCAAAATCCACTCTTTCTACCTCAGCACTTCAAGTGAGGAACGAGCTTTGCAAGATCAAGGTGCGGAAGGCTGCAGGTCCAGATGGCATCAGCTCCAGGCTCCTGAGGTGCTGTGCAGATGAACTGTGTGGCATCCTAGGATATCTGTTCAACCTGAGCCTGTCACTGGGGAAAGTACGACAGCTGTGGAAGACCTCCTGTGTGGTACCGCTACCAAAGACCTCCCATCCTAAGGACCTCAGCAGCTACAGGCCGGTAGCCCTGACATCACATCTGATGAAGACTCTCGAGAGGTTGGTTCTAAACCATCTGCGCCCCCTGGTGAGGTTTTCATTGGATCCGCTGCAGTTTGCTTACCAGCCTGGCATTGGGGTGGAGGACGCCATCATCTACCTCCTGCACTGAGCTCTGACTCACCTGGAGAAGCCTGGAAACACTGTGAGGATCATGTTCTTTGATTTCTCCAGTGCTTTCAACACTATCCAGCCATGACTTCTGAGAGACTGGAGCTGGAGCTATCGGGAGTGGACCACCACATGTCCCAGTGGATACTGGACTACCTCACAGGACGCCCACAGTATGTCAGGACACAGGGCTGTGTCTCTGATACGCTGGTCTGCAGTACGGGGGGCCCACAGGGAAGTGTGCTGACACCGTTCCTCTTCACCCTCTACACTGCAGACTTCTCCATCAACTCCCCACGCTGCCACCTACAGAAGTTCTCTGACGACTCTGCCATAGTCGGCCTCATCACAGGTGAGGACGACTCAGAGTACAGACAGTGAACACTGGACTGGTGCCAGCAGAACCACCTGCTGATCATCCATCCATCCATCCATTTGCTTCCGCTTATCCTTTTCAGGGTCGCGGGGGGCGCTGGAGCCTATCCCAGCTGTCATAGGGCGAGAGGCGGGGTACACCCTGAACAGGTCGCCAGTCTGTCGCAGGGCCAACACATGCTGATCAATGCCGGGAAAACAAAGGAGTTGGTGGTGGACTTCCGGAGACGCAGACCCACCACACTGACACCGGTGAACATCCAGGGAGTGGATATTGAGATAGTGGACTCTTCAGTCCACAAATATAATCAAACAGTATATGAGCGACTTTGGTCTTTGCGATGCATGGCACTCCCTTCACCCCAACAGTAAGGAATAAACTTTTTTCTCACATGTTCATCACTCCTACTCTCGTCTGGATTATTTTTTGGTCAGCAGCTCACTGCTGAGTGACATTTCAGACACTGAGATTCACCCTATAGCTGTCAGCGATCATGCTCCTGTATCTTTAACACTAATGCTACAAAGAATTCTGGACGATTCTAGCACCAGTTTTTTACAGAACGTTGTTGGAAATCAAAGAAAAGGGCAGACTTCCATCAAATATGAATTCTGCAAACATTAATCTCCTGCTAAAACCAGACAAAGACCCTGTATATCCCTCAAGCTATCGTCCAATATCCCTTATAAATGTAGACCTTAAAATAATCTGCAAAGCTCTCTCAAAGAGATTAGAGAAAATAACTCCCCTCTTAATTCATCCTGACCAAACTGGTTTCATAAAAGGTAGGCACTCATCAACAAATACACGTAGATTACTTAATTTG
>JAQSNX010005819.1:0-31893 GCA_029532605.1 Oreochromis grahami
GCCGTCAATTTGGGGCGTGTTTTTTTTAAACCGGGGAAACCGCCGGCTAAGGTCCCGGGCCAACCCGCGCGCCCCGTGCACCCCTTTCAGAAATTCTTACTTTCTTTGAACTTCTCGGTTTTGTAGCGTGAATATCAGCCTCGGATCCGCCGATCGTCATTCATCGAAGAGAAAAACAGACAGCAAGGGAAAATTCTCACCGGTTTTCCCTGGGGACTCCGACTCCAGGGACCCGGGGTGGGGACCAATTTTTTAGGTTTGTAGCAAACCTTTTCGCTGGAACGTTAAAGGCAATGAAACACAGAAGCAAGACACGAAGTAGGAAAAGTTCTTTGTGTTATCATAAAGGGGGAGGCCTGCCTGGACCCAAAGTGTCGTTCCACCTACTTGACCTCCATCAGACCTCACCGGGTTTATAGCACTCCTTTTATTGTGGTTACTTCAATTAAATTTAAATTAATTTTTTTTAAAAGGCCAAATCACAAAAAAAAGTCCCCTAAAAGCGACTTGAATATGCATAAGGTCATTACATAATGACCGCAGACATAATAAAAGAGTACCTTGCCTGATTTTGTGTAAGCGTGTGTGTGTGTGTGTGTGGGTCGAGATATGACCCGTGAAGACTCCCCAAAGCTGGTGCCAGGAGTCTAGCGGTCCATCTAAACAAAGGCTCTTAGACTCAAACAGATATACGTATGTTTGTTATACCAAATATCAGCAAGAGAAGATACCGGCTCTCCTAGGTGTGTGTGATCTATGCCAGAACACTCTGAAAGAGGAGTGAACACACTCCCCTCTTCATGCTACACAGAGTTGTTACAGGCCTCCTAGGATGAGACATTCTTTCAATCTACAAATGATTATATACTTCTAAGCATAATTGGCAATCACAATACAAATCTAACATCCCAGTCAAACAAAAAGGCCAAACAACAAACTATATAAAGTTGTCTTGTTTTTCTGTGTTTCTTAAAACCTAAAGTGTGGACCAGTGTAAAAACATATTTGTTGTACATGCAAGTATTTTTATATACATTTATTTCACTATAAACATGTAAAATAGTGATCTTTATCCTACCTCCTAATGGAGATGTCTCACATGTAGTGCAGCTTAAAGGGTCCCCCCCCCCCCCCCCCCCCCAAATGAAAGTCACACCACCTTCAACTCATCATTCTATTGGACAGATGTGCCTGGTAGCATTATTTGGAAAAAGAACAAAAAACATCTAGGCTCTCCACAGGTCAAATGTAAAAACTTTCCTGGGCACAAACCAAGCTGGAACTTGACATGTCTAAACTGAAGGAGTGTTCGCCCAGGCGCCAAACAGGCTAGGACTGCCACTGCGCCGGGGGGTGGAAGTAATGAGGTTATTCTACAGCTGTCCGTGTTGCTTGGCCTCGACTTCACTGTGATGAGCCACAAAACTTGAACTCATGTTAAAGCAGCTAAATGCACTCAGAATTTGCAACTTTTTTGTAGACTGGGTGACCTTTATGAATCTGAAATGTTCCATGTGTATTTCCATGTTATGTATAATTCGGGTTTTACATAACTTTGCATATACATGTCTTACTCTCCAATATTGTACAGGCAATTTTTCTTCAAGAAAAACCGTTTTGAACCATCTGGGGATTCCACAGGCCCTGAATAACTGCAGCAGGGCTGTGAGTGGGCAGGTTTGTTTGCTACATTGTCAGAATCAGAATAAGAGACTTTGTCAATCCAAGAGGGCAATTGAGTTGTCATAGCAGCAAATATACAACCAACATCAAGCACTCATATAAAATGTGTAGAAACAGAGATATTGACCGATAAATACATATATACATATAAATATAAAAGGACAAGTATGTGTACAAATATATGTCGTGGTGAACAAAAGTGACAGGGTGCTGCGAGGTGTGTTTAATTCTGTTCCTGTTAATTCCTGACCCAAGTGGATGAATAGCAGCAGGAAGCATAATGTTCCCTCAGATAGCGAGGTTGTGTTAATTCTTTTTTAACTTGCAGTTCTAATTTGGAAGATTATCATGATCTTGAAATATGAAAATAAAATGACATTTTATTATTTTTCCTCGCTCAAAATAAGAGTCACATTAGCGGAAGCCGGTATACCCGCCGAAACGCCGTGCATTTATCGAGACTTTCAACCCCGGGTAGGCCAAGTATGGAGAAATGTAAGAAAAGAAAAAAATATCTGAAGAAAATGGAACATTTAATGATGCCTGGGCAGATTTATTTGCATTTACTTCGGACGAGAGCGGCCTACCAGTATGCCTAATTTGTGGATTGTCGATCATCGGATCCACATATGTATTTGAGCAGCTATTCCCCACCATGAACTATGATTTTTTTTTTTTAAAACCGCTCAGCTTGCGTAAATATGAAAGTGACTTCGTACAGCCTGCAGACGCTGTGCGCAGAGGTTCACGAGCAAAGTCCCATCGTAAACATATCACGGCAGACCCGACGATGTTTTTGCATGAACATGCTTTACAGCTTCTCTTTATTGACCACTTTTCACACACTGTTGCTGTACACATGCAGCTGGCTTTAGCTTTCCAGCGCACAGCCCGACACATTACATTTGTATTTACGATCTGACCTTCCTCCTGTATTGAGGCTTGATACCTAACTCTTAAGGTCTATTAGTGCCTCCTGTCTGTGCTGTACTTTGTTATTGACTTATGTTGTTTCTATGTATTACTGTGAAGCACTTGGGTGCGCCTTCTGGTTTTTAAATGTGCTATATAAATCAAACTTATTTATATTGTATTGTATTGTATTGTATTGTTTCTATTATGGACAATAACCTGGTTGTCTATCATGAGCCTGCAGAGGCCCTTAGCAGCTCTGTTGGTAGCACTGTTACAGCCACGGTGTAGGACCGAGGGCTATTCCAGGTCCCCCATCAGCAGCCAAACTGTACAATATGTACACATGTTAAAGACAAATAAAACAGCTAGAAAATTTATGTCTTTGTATTTTTGGTTGTAGCTGTTTTATTTGAACGCGATTTGTTTATCTGTTTCTATTTTTTTCTAATATATTTCTAATTCACTTTTCCTCGCTGACCCCTTTGCAGCTGCAACATGTCAGCTTCCACAGTGGGTGATATTAAGTCTGTGACTGTGACTGAAGAACTCTTCGATTTCTGAATCTCAAACGTCAACAGGTCTGAAGTAAGTGAAGCTTTACAACTTTTTAGAACTTTGTTCATCTTGGTACATTATAAAGTTTTGTGCATTTTGTAGATATTTTGCCACTAACACTGCAAACTTGAAAGGAACCAACACTAATCAGAAAACACAAAATGTAGGAGTAATTCGTTATTGAATTTAGGATTTCTCCCTTTTTAATACCCCCCCCAAAAAGACATTAACTAAAAATAAGACATTCAATAACAGAATAACAACAGAAGAGGAATATTGCAAACTATTTTACTTCTTTCTTTTTTTTGTTTTTCGCTTTTAACAAAGAAGTTAAATAGTTTTAAACAGGCGACTGATGTTGAGGTTATCGCTATGAGTTTTCCCTATGTCGATCCTGCTCATTTCTTTCACAGACCAATGTGTTACGTATGAAGCAGATAAATAAACAATAAAACATATTTAGACCCGCTACAGTGCAGAAGCTTGTGGAATTTTCTGACAACATTTAAACACAGTGACTGCAAACCCGCTGTTTTTGAAGATAGAGAGGAAAACAAATGTGAAAAACCCTGCCTGCACCCTTCTTTGTTTCTTGCCTTTTCTTTCCAAGCTCCTTAGACTTTGCTTCAAACGCAAACAGACAGAGAGGGACTGGCTATCCACCCTGAGAGTGGATAGCCAACTCTGGAAATTACTGCACTGTCTTATGTCCTGGTTTTATCAGGCATCGGCACAGAAACAAAAAGAAGTCTGTTTCTGTCAAGCTCTGCCCACACCTTATTCACAAATTATTGTTGTTCTTTGGTGCTTTATTTCCATTTTAAAAACCATTCAGTGAACATGGCTTTAATAATAAATAATGCTGTGCACTAGAGGGTTAATTATTCTGAGAACTACACCTGAGCCTCTATTATTTTTTTCCCCAAATTTATATTAAAAATAAACTTTTGTATTTTGACGTTTGTTTCAATCGGGCCGGTGGAGGAGACAAGTTTCTGTGATTTACTTGAAGTCGGCGTATAGATGGTGAAGAGGAAAGGGGACAGCACAGTTCCCTGGGGTGCTCTTATGTTGCTGTTCAGACAGATTGTATTTGTTCTTAGATGGTGGTGGGGTATATTTAATGAACCACAAGCTTAAACGGGCCTTTTTCTGAGCCACTGAGAAGTCAACTGCCTTCCACTGGTCATGTGACACCTTAAGTAATTGACATCAGCACGATTTAATCTTATGCTGAGTAGCTGTGTGTAAAGTGAATGTGCTTTTTTACTACCACCAGTTCAGAAAAAAAATGGTAAATGGCCTGCATTTGTATAGCGCTTTACTTAGTCCCTAAGGACCCCAAAGCGCGTCACACTACATTCAATCATTCACACACAGGTGATGGCAAGCTACATTGTAGCTGGCCTAGGCACTGGCGCCACCGGGGGCACCGGTGAGGTTGCCGGACACTGGTGCCACTGTTAGAGTGAATTGTTAAATGTTTGTCATTTTTATGCTTACCATCCATCTCTACATTGTTAACTGTAGGATGAAAGGAATTCCACAGTCCCCTCCCCAGATTCTCGAGGTTCTGGGTGAGGGGCTGTAATCTTTTATTGTAGATACATCCTATCTGAAAGATCTGTTTCCTACTTACATATAAAAGTTCACACATATACATACAATGCCTTAGAACCATGTGGGCGTTGCTTTGCTGTGTTTTGTGTGAACTGTCTCTCAATAAAAGGCAGCGAGAGGAGGCCATCGTTGGGGTCATTCGTGATGAGCTAAGATACCAACGAGGCCTCCCTTGAGCAAGTAATCGATCGAACGCTGTTGCCTTGTTTTTCTTTCATGGGAATAAGTCCTGGATACAGCGGGGTCTGAGTTTAGACCCAACAGCCACCACCTGACCATCACCAGTAGGCAAACATGGGGTTAGTATCTTGCCAAAGGATATTTGGCATGCAGCCAGGAGGCAGCCTGGGATTGAACCACCAACCTTCTGATTAGTGGCTGACCTGCTCTGCCACCTGAGCTACAGCCACCCCAAGTAAAAAAAACATGAATGATTATTCTGACTACTATATATTTATCGCTTCTGTGACACTTAAACTAATGTCTTGTTAAAGTTGGCAGATTATTTTGAAGCAGGGGGTGATGGGTGTCTCCTTTAATGAGCACATGATCACTGAACTGTAAAATGCAAACAGCCCAAACACCCATTAAAGAAACAGGTTAGCTTCTAAAGTGCTCTATAGCTGTCTAATGTAAGTTTCAGGAAATAACACATCTGTAATCCACAGATTCATCTGAACTGTATCAGGTGGCCAACATGACACATGAGAACTGGGTAAAAAAAAAAAGTCAGGAAACTTCGTATTGATGTGTTACAGTTTTTCTCAAATGCTAAAACACAAAAGCCAATCCTCTAAACCAAATGACCAGTTGTCATTTGGTTTAGACATGTGACATAAACACATGTCACATGAAGACACAATTCACAGAACACAATCCTCCGTTGTCATAAATCTAACTACATCTTTCCTTGCTAAAAAACAAGTTGCAAAAGAACTCTGCTCATATTCTCAAATGAAAGCTCATGTGATGCAACATGCTTGCCACAGTCAGCAATACTTGAACACAATGAACACACCTGGCGTCATTCATTACACACAACGACTCAAAATTGAAGACACTTGTTGCTAATGCTGTGACCACATGTATAAAAGCAAGTTCAGAGTGCACAGTTTGCTGAAGATTCCAAACAAACACAATGGATGAAGGCAGAGTCAGGGGAAGAGGAATTCGATGCAGAGGAGGGAGAAGAGCTGGCCCTGGAAGAAGAGGAGCAGGCCAACGAGGAAGAGGAGTTCAAATGAGAGGAGGAAGAGGAGCAGGCCAACGAGGAAGAGGGGTTCAATTGAGAGGAGGAAGAGGAGCAGGCCAACGAGGAAGAGGAAGAGGCCAACGAGGGAGAGGAGAAGGTCCAGGAGGGAGAGCAAGACAACCTCGCACCATCATTACGGACGAGATGCGAGCAACAGCCATTGTCCATGGCATGACAATGGCTGAAGCAGGACTAAGAGTCCATCCAAACCTGAGTAGGTTCACCGTGGCCACCATTATCGGGGCATTCAGACAACACAACAGGTATTGTACTCTATTGCTTTCTTTGTCACAATACAGTTTTACAAACCTGTGAAAGTAGTCTATTGGTTGAAAATCAGTTGTGACTGTATTGTAACAGATGTCAATTGACAACACATGTTTCTTTCTTTAGAGTTGAAAGAATGCCACATAGAGGTGGGAGGGTTGCCATATTTACAGCGGCACAAGAAACCCTCATTGTGGATATGGTTCGTGGGAACAACCTCATCAGACTCCAGGAGATCAGAGACAAAGTCATTGCCGATAATGTCAACTTTGAGAGCACTGACGATGTCAGCTTGGCCACAATAGACCGAGTTCTCCGGTGCCAAAAGACGCGGATGAAACAGGTCTATAGGGTTCCCTTTGAGCGCAACTCTGCGCCACACAAAGACCTACGTTACGAGTATGTGCAAGTAAGTATACATCCATGTTCACAGTACAGTTAGTGGACATACTGTGTTGCTCAGTGGCCTACATTACTTCTGGACAATACTGAGCTACCTGATTGACTGTTGTTCTGAACACCTGTGCACTTTCACATTTTCAAAGAGGATATTACAGTTTGACGCGATGGCCAGACCTCATGAGTACCTCTTCCTGGATGAGGCTGGCTTCAACCTGCAGAAACGAAGGCAAAGAGGCCGTAACATCATTGGCCTGAGGTCCCTGGCCAACGGGGGTGGGGGGGTAATATTACTCTTTGTGCAGCCATGGGTTCGGAGGGGCTTGTCCACCGGCATGCTGTCCTTGGGTCTTACAACACCCAACATCTCCTCACCTTCCTAGAGGAGCTAAAAGACATCCTCCTGGACCGCCAACAACACCATCCTGGGCCCGCACATCACATTTATGTGATCATTTGGGACAATGTTCGCTTCCACAGAACAAACCAAATCAGAGAGTGGTTCACCACCAACAGTGATCACTTTTTAAACGTCTGTCTGCCACCCTACTCCCCTTTCCTGAACCCTATAGAGGAAGTTCTTCTCATCGTGGAGATGGAAGGTTTATGACAGACAACCATACAGAGAGAGAACCTCCTAAGGGCAATGGAGCTGGCCTGTGTTGACATCCCAGCGGAGGCCTTCCAAGGATGGATTCGCCATTCCGGGGCGTTTTTCCCGCGGTGCCTGGCAAGAGACAATATAGCCTGCGATGTGGATGGGGTGATGTGGCCCGATGCAGCTCAGCGACATGATGCCGCACAGTGATTGTGGTGTGTGTGTGGTGTGAATAAAGTAAATAAAAAAACTTCACACCCTGATCATGTTTTCAAGAGTACTGTTGTGTGCAATAGATTCTGTTTTTGCATTGAGTTGTGTTACAGTAGTGTACGTACATGCAGGATTTTCTATAGATTTATACTCTTCATATGAAACTCACAAATCTAAATGCCTAATCCTCTGCAGAGATCTACGACGATCCGTTACTGTATAGTTTCGAAAAATATGCATTGGCAGTTATGAAACAAAGAACCTTCTCACAAATTGAGCATTGTGTTTTCAATTGTTTTGCTGCAGTGTGTAATGATGTGTATAGTGTTTACATTTTTGAAAGCTTCGAGCTGCTCTTTTGGTGTGAAAGTTTGAATTTTGCAGTGGGGAGGTGTGGTTGTGTTTATGTAGCTTTAGAAAAGGGTGTTGTGTTTAGACATTGGGGAACATGGTGGAAACGTTTGTGAAATGTGTTTTAGCATTTGAGAAAAACTGTAAATCCAAAGTCTGTAAATCTTTTCCCAGACAGACTCCGCAATTAAAACATAAACATGTAAAAATTAAAACCAAAACATTAAAATGAATAAATAAAATACCAGTATCGTCAATCTGTTTACTGAATGCAAATACTGAGATGACAGAGCACCTTCCATGGTGAGGCATATGCACTCATGTCCTGATGCATGCTCAATCATCCAGGTAAGGAAATCCAAAAAAGTTGATTCTGTTCATCTGGACTTAGCCTTTACAATATTTACACAACTAAAACCCCCCCACACACACACACACACACACACACAAGTTACCATATTTTTTTCCTACAAGTCGCAAACTAATTTGTAGAACACACCATTTTATTTTTTGTCTTCTTTTAGGCTTGTTTGAACTGTTTGCAACTGAACAGCTCCAACCTGCTTTCTCCTCAACCCACTCTGCAACAGTTTCCTGTTACCCTTTCCGAAAACTCTTACAGATTCATCCATATCCAAGGTACTTTTTGACTGGTACAAAAGAGACTTTTGCCCTCCCTTCATTTGTACAAGTTAAAATCTGTTAACAAGAAGGGAGAGAGGGCAAAATCGAGCTGTGGTCATTCAGGTGTGCAAATCCTCAGAGCATGAAACGTTCCTAACTCATATCTGTGTTGTCATCATGCAGAGGCCAACCGCAGCCAGTGTTGACTTATCTCCTCTTGGTGGAGGATGTACAGAAAAGATTTTTAAAGATAACAGGTGAAATGTTCTCTTACCGTCCTGTGGAAAGGAAATGAATGTCTACACATAAGTGCTCTGCAATAAATGAGTTTGTGAACTGACTGAAAATAAAATTTGTTCTTTTTTTTCTTTTCTTTGTCTTTGTGTTAGGAAGAATTTGTATTTATTGCCACAGTTTGTGGACATTTATTTTTGCATAAGGCAGCAGTTGTCCTTCTCTCCTGGATCGCCTGGAGATATCTTTAGGTGCTTTCCCAGCTTTGACAAATGTCCACCTGGGATAACTGCATTTACTCAGGACATTAATATGACAATTTGCAAATTGATGATCATAAAGCTGACCTCATAGCCCGCCATTCGTTAGTGGTGCTAGTTTAAGTCACTCTTCAAATGCACTGTTTAGGAAACCTGCAGTCAGCTGAGACTGAAGAAATCACTTAGTAGTTCCTTCGACTGAAAACTGTGAGGAAGCGCTGTGTGGCAGGCAGGAGTTGGACCCAAAATGCAGGCACTCAGACTCAAGGGATGAACTCAAAATACTCAGCTTTATTTGCTGGCAGGGGAAAAGCATACAAAACAAAACTACACTGGGAAATGTAAGCTCAAGGAAACACAAGGAGAGAGTAACACACAGCAATGAGGGACAACGCAACACCGACACAGAGAAACACCGGGCTTAAATACACTGGGGAATAACGAGGGAATGAGACACAGAAGGAGAGCACAGCTGGGGGAAATCAGAACTGACGAGACAAGGAAGCAAAGCAGGATACACTCACATGAGACACAGAGCTTCAAAGTAAAACAGGAAGTATAACACTGAGACACAAACTTGACACGGCGGAGACAGAGCAACTAAGAAGCACAGAGACATAACCATAAGGCAGAGGACTCTAAGACCCAAAAGACTAGAGATGATAAATTATACACAGAGGGAAATACAAAGCAAGGAACACAAGAAACTAGATTTAAGGAAGTAACTAAAGATCAACAATTATTACATAATTTACAATACAAAGTGACAAAAAACACAGGAAACTCAAAACACTTCATCAAAAAACCCAGGACCCTGACAAAAACGTTATGTCCAGATGAACAGAATCATTTTGGGGGATTTCCTTACCTGATGATTGAGCATGTGTCAAGACAATCAAAGGTGATGTTTTTTGTTTTGTTTTGCATAAGAACATTTTAATATGATAGCCTTATTTTGATAAGCATGTACAATGTTTCTATATAGTCTGAGGAGTCAAGGTCTAAAGGACCATGAAACTCACCTTAAAACTGTGAGTACAGCAGTAAATGATTCAGATGTGTCAGAATTTGAAGGATTTGGCCAAAATGGGGGTTGTGGGTTTTTTGTTTTTGTTTTGTTCGTTTGTTTGTTGGGGGGGGGGGGGGGGTAGTAAGAAAGAGAACAGCATTCAGTACAGAGTTTAATCTCACTGAACCAGTTTGGCTAAGTTAATTGACTAAGTTAGTTAAAACGTCCGATGTGGAGATACCTTTGTGTTCTTCACACATACGGAGAATGTCCAGAAATATGCTGACTGATACAATTTTGAGATTTCCCCTAAACAGACAAGACTGGACACCGAAAAATCACAACTCCCGATAACGATCCATAAAATATAGATGTGATGTCAACTATTTTCAACTATTTTGCGTGATCTTTAACACCAGTTATAACACAAGTCACAGGTCTGAGAACTTCCCCCGATCAAAAGTGGATTGGCAAACAGAGGAGACATACTTGCTTCCACACTGCGGCACGTGGAAAATTGACCCGGGTCTGCTCTTCACCTGCAAGTGACACACTGAGACATTTTGATCATTCTTCTCACTGCTTAAAACAACACATCTCCTCTCTGGTTCTGAACTCCCCTTTCTTAAAAACCCAGAGAGATCGTAGTTGTTCTACGTTGAAAAACACCAAACCCTCTTCCTATTTTTATTGCTTATTTTCATCAACAATTCTGCTAATTGTGTGTGTGTGTGTGTGTGTGTGTGTGTGTGTGTGTGTGTGTGTGTGTGTGTGTGTGTGTGTGTGTGTGTGTGTCCACCCTAGGGAAGCTGGTGGCCTGCAGTACCACCAAGTTGGAGATGATTACTTTTACACCAGGGGTGTCCAAAGTCCGGCCCGCGGGCCGCATTTTTAATTGGCCCTCAAGTAATTTTATAAATAGGATAGAAAATGGCCCGCACTTCAACTTTTGCTTGAGTGTATTGCACTTCTTAGTTTTAACACCAGGGGAGCTACTGTTGATCAAGGCAGTTGCTCCACCAAAAAGGACAATCACAGAAGAAATTTACCCCCAAGTTACTAAACATGGCAGAACCAAAGAAGTGAAAGGTAGAAAGTGAGTGCAGAAAATTTCAGACACGGTGGGAGAGTGAATATTTCTTCAAAGAATTAAAGGGGACGTGTGTCTGTTTGATCTGCATTGAAACTGTGGCAGTTATGAAAGAGTATAATGTACGACGTCATTATGAAACCAAAGGCCTATGCATCCTACACTGGTGCTGAGCGAGAGCAGAAATTAAAGCAAATGCTAGCTGTCCTGCGGGGTCACCAACAGTATTTTTTTTGTGCTCAAATTGTCCAGGAAAAGGCTCCAATAGCAGCTATGAGGTCGCCCAACTCATCGCAAGACATGGCGAGCCTTTTTCAGATGGAGACCTCATAAAACATGGCCTCGTTAAAGTCACGGAAATAATGTGCCCGGAAAAAGTGCAACAACGTCAGCATGTCCAGAAATACAGTTGTGCCACGCACTGAAGACAAGTCAGCCAACATTAAACTGCAACTGTCTGATAAAGCTGTGCTTTTGATTTTTACTCCATCGCATGCGATGAGAGCACTGATGCCACAGACACCGCACAGCTGCTAATTTTTTTTGCGGGGAGTGGATGAGAGCACGAGCACTTTAGGTGAGTAAAAAATATATTCCACAGTACCCGTGTGTTAATATGCAGGTGCACATGCTTCAAATATCAATAATGCGCATCAATTCTGTCACTACCCTGCTTTTGTGCACCACTTTCTTATATGTGTTTTTCTTGTTAACACACAGAGTACACACCACTGTGCACAGCGCACGCACACGCAAAGTCAGCTGTTCTCATCTGATGCAGATCTGCTCCTTATCGCGAGCCATGGGTTGTTGTTTTTTTTCTTTCTCTCACCCTCTCTCTCGCACTTTTTTTCCGCTTCACTCCGCATGCGAGCCTTGTGCTTTACGCTGGACAGAGGGGGGAGGGGCGGTAGAAACCAAAATCTTACTTCTACCAATAGAATCCAGTTGGTTTATGTGAGATAAAAACATCTCAACAGTAGATACGGCACGTGGACTGTGTTTTGAAGAGAATGGAAACCTCAACATTAAAGTCTTCTCTAAACAGGATATCCCAGTGTATTTCAGACCCAGCCACGGACTTAGACAAAAACTGGTTCATCCCAAAGACAGAACTCCTAAACAGAAACTTAGCAACGTAGTATATGCTGTACAGTGTAGCAAGGAATGCTCAGACCTCTACACTGGAGAGACTAGGGATGCATCGATACCGATACCGGTATCTGGTATCGGCCTCGATACCGCATTTTCTAAAGTACTCGTTAAAAGTCCCCCGATACCGGGGACCGATACCACGGTCTGAGAAATGGCTATGTTTGAGCAGCGTGTAAGGGGTTAATCGCAGGTGCCGAGTGCCCGCCCCCAGGCACCGGCTGCAGCTCAGAGCGGGGGAGAAGGCGAGGCAAGACATGTCAGCCATGTGGAACTATTTCAAAGTGAATGAACACGACAAAACAAAGGCGGACTGCAAATTGTGCTCAGCGAAATTGTTCAGAGGAGGCTCAAAAGGTAACGCATTTAACACAAGCAATTTAATCAAGCACCTAAAATCCCAACACGACAAGGAGTACAAAGAGTTTACCCACGCTGCAGCAAACTCTTGCAAGACGAGAGAAAATGTCCAGAGACAATCCACGTGCTGTGAAAATAACACAGGCAATTATCGAGTACATTGCATTGAGTGACCAGCCACTCTTGGAGGTAGAAAATGTTGGATTCCTGCGTCTCCTCCATGTTCTGGAGCCCAGATATGATGTCCCAAGCTGCCACTACATGACTGACACGGAGCTGCCTAAACTACACGAGTCCGTGAAAAAACATATCCACAGCCTACTGCAAGCCTCCTCTCCGTTTAGTTTCACCACGGATATTTCTACAAGCAGTGTTAGCCCCGTGTCGCTAATTAGCCTAACCTCCCAGTGGATAGACGAGTTTCACGCCGCAACGAGCCATATTACATGCCAAACAATTCCGCGGCTCGCACACCAGCCAGTCTATAGCGCATGTGTTTGAGGAAATGCTCCAGACATGGGGTATACATAAAACATCAGTACATGTTGTGCTTCGTGACAATGCCAAAAACATGATTAAAGCCATGAATGACGTAGGGCTCCCAAGTCTGCTGTGTGTCGCACACACGCTCCAACTGGCTGTTCACGAGGGCTTATTAGCACAGAGGAGCATAACCGATGCTATAACAGTGCGGCGGAAAATAGTTGGTCATTTTAAACATTCCGCCTTTCCTACTCCCGCCTCGAGGACGTTCAGGGACAGCTCAACCAGCCAATAAAGAGACTGCAGCAGGACGTACAGACGCGCTGGAAGAGCACGTATTACATGCTCCAGTCCCTCATAGAGCAAAAGCGAGTGCTGGGGGTTTATGTGTCCGAGCATGAACTCCCTGACTATCTCACCGCTCACCAATGGGCTCTTATGGAGAAGACTGTTGCCATCCTCGCCCCTTTTGAGGAACTAAAACTAAAAAGGTGAGCAGCTACGACGCACTAGCCTGTGATGTCATCCCAGCTGTGACTGTGCTAGTGAGACTTCTAAACAGAGAAACAGACGAAAAAATTTAAAATTAAATTTTGTTTTTTTATAATTATTTATTCTGTATTATGTTGCATACAACATGCTTTTCATTTTAAATAAATGTTCTTAATTCCAAACTAGTCCCTTGTTTGTTTGTTTTTTGTTAAATTATATGACTAAAGCTGTTACCTGTAAATTTAAATCATGTTTTTATTAAGTACTCGGTATCGGTGAGTACTGAAATGCAAGTACTCGTACTTGTACTCGTTTTCAAAAAAGTGGTATCGGTGCATCCCTAGGAGAGACCAAACATAAACCAATTCATAAACGCATGGCACAACATAGAAGAGCCACCTACACCGGACAAGACTCGGCGTCAATGTCAATGTTCACATTTTGGACAGAGAAGACAGATGGTTTGAAAGAGGAGTGAAAAAAGCCATCTATCTCCACTCTGAATGACCATCTTTGAACAGAGGTGGTGGCTTGCGACCAACTGTCTGCCATCTATAATCCAGTTTTGAGATCCCTTCCCAAATGCCTTAACGCCCACTCACATCCTGGGCCATTTCAAGTCCAGACGCTTTTGCAAGCTCCTTAAACCTTTGATGTCCTCACCAAGAAAAAAGCAATGGAAAATTTTTTAGTTTGCATTTCTTATTGATTTGGGTGACTAATAACCACAATCAATCAATTTTTTCAATAGACCCTGTAGTTTTTAAAATATTGATCTCTACCAAACGGTTGAGATGTCCGTTTATGGTAAAAGTATGAAATGTCATGCAAATACAATTAAGTAAATAAAGGGCCAAATTATAATTAAATTAATAACATAAACTATCCAGGGCATTGGATACATGCCAGTGAACATTCCTTTGATGGAATGAAAACAGCAAAAAAAATATATCAAACAACAAAATACATAGTTTTTTCATCTGCAAATGTGAAAAATGTGCTACAGCACAAAATACTCACATTCAGACCACTTTGGATTGAATGTGCAAAATCAGTTTTGTTTTTAAAAAAATTAAATAAAAACAGTGCAGTCAAGCACATCTGCTTGTGGTTTTGTTCGTTGGGGTGAAGCATTTATTCTGTGGTGTTGGAGAGCTGGATCATGGTTGTCCAACTCTAGATGCTGCCTTGTTAACTTGGTTCAGACACAGCCAGGTGGAAACCTTTTGAGAGCCATCGGTTTCTGGTTGAGTAGGGCACAGTCCCTCTTGTGCACCAGGTATTCAAGTCAAGGATGTACCCGAAAAGTGGAATTTGCCATCTCCTTAACTTGTAACTTATAACTTGTCCTATACAGATGTAATAGCATATCGGAAAGTTTAATTCCTCCCATATGCTAATATACAGGGATGATTGATGGGCATGGAATTGTGATCTTTGCATTGGACTCTTTGCTCTACCGTTTGACCAATGAAAGAAGCATGTACCCACAGGCATTGTTTACAAGGTTGACACATTTCTTGTCAAACCATTTCATTGCAATCAGACCTTCATCAGACCTGTAATAACAGGCTCCATGGCCCTTCTTCATCAGGTCTTTGTCTGCCATCAGGGGAGCTCCACCGGTGCAGTTAGGTCATACAGTACCAATGCACCTGACACCCAAGGAGGTGTGCAAGTTCTGGACCAAGCTGAAACTTGTGAAGAGCTGAGGTTCTTTTATGGGTTTGCATAGGGTTTGATACAGCAGCAAGTCGTGGATGATGCCAGATGAACTTGCTTGGCAGAACAATTTAAAGCCCCACTCATCTGGTTTTTTGGCAATATTTTGGTGGAGAGTGCCACCCCTTGTGGCTTCATATGAAACCATAAACTCAAATACACTGTGGTCGAAGATGGATGGTATCATGAGTATCATGCCACAGGACCATGTGATTTTTAGCCATAAAATTGTTTAGCATCCATGAAGTACTTGTTCAACATGAAGTTATGATTTTGAAAACTTAGTAATATTAATTTACCAGCTACTGTAATTTGGTTAAAAGGTAATCAGTTGTGATATTTGTGATTTCCACTTGTTATTCTTGATTTTTACAATATTTACTAATATTAACTTAGAAAGTTACAAAAATGACTTACTGAGGAAACTATTTCAGCATATTCTTGCTGTGCTAACACTTAGTGTGATTTATCAATAGCAATAGATAAACAAAATGGGTCTAGTGGTCTGATTTTATGGCAAATAATCAATTTTAATAACATATGGGTTATGTTAGCATTAGCACCATAAAGGGACAAATCAACCATTTGGTTGACCACTTTTTAAAAAATGATTCAACATTGAATTTCATTTTTTTAATGCTGTCAAATGACATACATCTGTTTAGTAAGTTCTCTAACACTATCATGTATCAAAAATTATATCTTCCTACCTTAGTTTAATCCAGTGGTTCCCAAACTTTTTTTTGCTGGGCCCCCCTTTGAAAATGTAAACAATTAAGCAAATACAAGTAATCTGCAATAAATTACAGGTAGTAAGGAAATAAACTACTAAGTCTTTTACGCTACGTCCACACTTACACGGGTATTTTTGAAAACACGGCGTTTTGAATCACCGAAAACTGAGATTTTTAAAACTCCTTTGTTGCGTTTACGTGTGGACGAGGAATACAGAGTTCGTCACGCAACGTCAAAGGTATGTGCCTTTTTTCACGTCACACTGTGCGCCACGTTATTGTTTACATGAGATGAATAGTCAGATTAACAGTATTTTGTCTCTATCTTCAGGTTTTACAGGCTTACATATACACATGCAGTTACTGTCCCTCCATTTAGAAAGGCAAAGGCATCACGGTGTAATTATTTTACATGTAGCTGTTTTTTTCCTGTGTAATAATATTCAACATTGCTATCAATACATTTTTCAAAAAATGCCCCTCTGTTAAAATGGGTTCAAAAACATAAACAACTGTGGGATACTGTTTGTCTGTGATTTAGACAGGGGGAACAAATCGTGGCAGGATCAGCCTGATGTTATTTGTATCCCACTGTAACTTTACTGTATAAAGAGCTAACATCTCCAAAATGTCAGGAGTAGTTAGTCATTACAACAAGTGTTTGTGAACAAAAAATCAAGAATGTGTGATGTTGTTTGTCCGTGATTTGAACAGCCCAGCGCGTGCTCCCGACGAAGGCAAAACCAATTCTGCTGAGGAGACCTACCTTGGCGCTTGTGAAACCAAAGGGAAGATATGCTTCACCATATTTTCTAGTCTTTGGCTTAGAATGAAGTTGGTTTGGAAACATATTCAGCAATGCTTCATCTCCTGCTTTGCGTTTGTGTGGGATAGTGATGTGTCGGTTGCGAACGAAATGGCTCTTAGAGCCGGATCTTTTTTTCTTTCTCTCACCCTCTCTCTCCCACTTTTTTTCTGCTTCACTCCACAAGCGAACCTTGTAGTGATGGGATTTCCGACTCTTTTTAGAGAACCAGCTCTTTCGGCTCGGCTTGGCTCACTAAAAAGAGTCGGCTCTTTCGGCTCCGAACAGGCTCTTCAGGTTGTTTTGTTGCTTTAATTAATTTATTATTAACAACAATATAAAATTATGCACAAAAGGAATTATTCATGTCAAAAAAAGTGGTTTCATTTATATATGTTTATATATAAATTAGAGCTGGACCGATCCGATCCATTAAATATTTAAAAAAAAAACACCTCACAAAACTTGCTACATCGGTAATCGGTCCGATACTGACCTAAATTACTGGATCGGATATCGGCGAGAAATAAAAAATGTAATCCGATCCATTAAATATTTAAAAAAAAACACCTCACAAAACTTGCTACATGCGTAACTCGGCTCATAACCGTAGCACGTCAGAGCAGTATGCGTCATGTGATAGAGCGGTTGTGTGTATTTGTAGCCTCCCTACCAAACCAGCATTTTATCTCCGAGGAAGTTATCCCAGAGAGAAGTAAAGCAAGTGTGTAAGTTCATCTCTGAATGTTTGTAAAGCGTTCCCATGTTAAGCTTAACAACCGATATATGGAGCGACTGCCTCTTCTCTCTCCGTCCGTCTCCTGCTGCTACTTCAGCCGTGAAACTGCTTAATGATCAGCTGATCGGCTTTTCTGTCGCAAGTCCGTCTCTCTTGTTTGTTTATCGCCCACTTTGCACCAGAAAGAGGAAACCAGCGGCTAAACAACAGCAGTACGTCAAATTTGTTTAAAAGGAAAAAGCTGAAAATTTAAATAGTTAAAAGTTGAAATGTGAATTGTTGGTTTTTGTATTATATGATTTATTTATTATATTTTATGTGGAGTGAATAAATAAAAGTATATTTACAGTGGCCCCTACAGACAAAGCACGTACAAACTTCAAAACAGTTACGAACTCCGAAGCACGCACAAACTCAAAAAACGTACAAAACACAACAGAAGTGCTCCAGGATGCTAGCCGCAGTGTTGAGCTTTTGTTACCTAGTGGCTACACAAGCCAGCAAGTACCAATGACCGGACTTGGTGTGTGGTAGTAACAGGTAAATGAACTTTTTTTAAATTATTATTTGAATATATATATGAATGCTTGTGTATAAATACACAAACCATACACATATGCTTTCAATTATGTAATTTAAGTGATCTAGGTAGCTCTGCTTTGGAAATTCAGTTAACGCTAGAAATGTGTTTTGGAGTTTGTACATGTTTTGTCTCTAGGGGCCACAGCATATTTATATATAAACATATATAAATAAAACCACTTTTTTTACATTAGTAATTCCTTTTGTGCATAATTTTACATTGTTGTTAATAATTAAAGCAACAAAACAACTTGAAGAGCCGGTTCGGAGCTGAAAGAGCCGGCTTTGGGGTCCCCCCCCCCTTTTCATACCCCCCCGCAATGGCTCTGGGGGCGGGCCCCACACGTTGGGAAGGTCTGGTTTAATCAAAAACACTCAAAATATGTTGGATGGATTTTTTTGTTTCTGACTTCCTGGTTGGGAGCGGTATAAGAAGAGCCAACAGTTTCCATTCACAGTGCCTTCTGGTGGATTTTCTTGGCATTACAGATGTAAACCAATTGGTAGAAAAGACTCAACAAAGGTAGGTGAATTTCAGTGAAAGCCTCAGTTAGATATAGGGCCTGAAAATGTGCTCTACCAAATGGTTGACCGAAACGCTAAAGGGTTTAAAGTACCAGTTAAACATTGTTCATAATTTTGGTTGAATTCTGCCAGTTAGCTGCTCCAGGTTGCTTCTGATTTACTCATTAAAATGTACTACGGTGCTTTCTTGGACACTTCTTCAATGTTGCTGCTTCACTATAAGGAGCTGTGTGAGCATTTTTATGATCGCATAATGACCATTATTCTTTGCACATATAAAAGTCAGTCTAGGGATAAAAGGCAACTTGTCAACTTGCACAGAATCTTGCAGTTTCTGATTATTTTATTTGTTTACAGGCATAATCAAAATCTTTTAGATTGTTATATTAAATGATGAAGGTCTTTATTTATTTATTTTTTGGGATGTGGGCGGGTCGCAAAAGAAATTTAATTCTGAGTGGAGCAGCAGTATAAATAAGTAGGCAATGCGAAAAAACGTAAGGGAGAAGACCTAGAGAGAGAGGGGGGAAAGAAGAGAGAAATAGGTGGACATAGAGAAAGAAGCAGCGAGTGCACTCCTGTTTTGTCTGTTTGTACATCTGCTACAGATATTTATTCTTCTTTCACATTCTGGTACAGATTTATAAAGACAATAACACTGTTATGAATAATTAGCTAAAAGCATACAACCAGAGTACTGACAAGTTACAACGTTTACAGAGAAATTAAAGTAGCTGTTGGTGACTCTGACTTGTAATTTGCTCTTTCTTCTGACAGACTTGAAGGTGCCACTCCGCTGTAGTTCCCAGTTTTGCTTCCATCTCATCTATGACCAGACTGACAGACTGCCTGTGATGCTTGCTGCGATATTCCTGCAGAGAATAATCATGGAGTTCTTCAGGAACTGGATTCATAGGCCTGAGTGACCAAGACCATCAGTGAACTGTGTTTGCAGAACAGCTGGAAACCTCTGCGGGGCCTTCAGCATCCAACAGTGCCTGCACAGATTAAATGTTGTAGATGTTGTTTAAAATTCAATAATGACTTCATTAAAATAAATAATTAAAAGTTATCTTCCCTTGTTATTATTCCAAACATTCATTTTCACCCTGAACAAAGTCCTTTAATAGAGCTCTTAGATTTTCATGTATGTGCTGATGTAAACTGTAGCTACACAGTGGGTGAGTGATGAGTAAGCCAGATTTGAATGACCAAAATACCCAAATTTTTTAATGAAAAAATATTGATACGTGGATAAAAGAATACAAATAAATTCTCCTAATAAATTGGTTTAAACTATGAACATCAACATATAACAACAACCCAGGTTATGAGGGTTGAGCTGCATTTCTATGACTTCCTTTAAGAAAACAAAACAAAACAAAAAAAATAGACTGATATGCTGGTTCCCATGCCTATTAATCTATTAAACATTTGAAACAAACAACATGTGGCAAACGGCTTCTCTACTACGATCAGACTGACGGCTAGTTTGTGAACAGTTTAAATCATCAGAGGAAAATTACAGCTGTGTAAGAATAGTAGGAGATACTGACTCTTTGATGGTACCACCTTGGTAACATACCAAGACCCCTGAGGGAACCCCTGATTGAATTTTTGTTGGTCACCAGTGTCAGTCTGAGCGGATCATAAAGCTCTCTCCTAGCACATTTAAATGTGGTGTTGGCCATTGCTGCCTTTTAGTCATCATGGAAAAAAACACTTCTTCTACATGTGGAGTGGAGTATGCAAAGAAACATAACCACCTGGCTTTAAGAGTCAAACTTTGCCTAAAATTAAGCAGTTTGATGTTGTCCTTGCGTTCAGTGTATTGAGTCAGATTTTTGAATAAAGTGTTCCTTATGTGACCTGAGGTCCTGCGGTTTAACAGATACGAGACATTGTTGATGTATTTTACAAGTCAAGTGTTTCTCTTCATAGATGATGAGCTTTTCTGAAGAGACTAAAGATGACATTAACTGGGACATGCTGGATGATGTGGCGCGGTGCCAGATTAAGAAGCTCTCGGTAGGAGAAGGCTCACTTCATTCCAAACTGTACATAGAAACTCCATTTGAAACTGTTATGTCACTTTTCAGAGTCTGATAGATTATCTGTCACAGCGGAGTGGCTGTGACAGATGACTGAAGAAACCCAAATATCTCAGTGTCCAGGATGTCTGTCCAGATGGAGCTGAGAAACACATTTAACTTCAAGAAGTTTCTATTATAAATGTTCAGCTTTGCAGTGTAATCACAATGAGTTTGTGTGGGTTTTAAAACTATAATTAAGATATGTTTGTCATCATAATTCATGAACAAGTGTGAAGTTATTTGTATGATGGCATGTCAAATGTCCAGCTCACGTTACAGCTGTTTTCCTCATTTTTATTTATCGTTTTAAATTTAAACTAAAGCTTTCGGTAGAAGGTTCGCTTCATTAGAAACTGTAAATAGAAACTCCATCTAAAACTGTTATGTCACCATACATGTCTATTTTTATTTTTTTTTTATTTTGGCAGTTTTAAATAATCAACTAGACCTGGACTTCACTTTTGAAACTTGCTAAGTTCCTGGTGGTTTGGAGAAGGGCTCCTATTGTATTAGCGTCAGCATTATTGATCTACTGGTGACTGGAAAAAGCACTTTAATACTGTTGCCTGGAGAGATTTTGATGCTCATGTACAATGTTTCTATATGTTCTGAGGAGTAGAGGTATATAGGAGCATGAAAATCACCTTAAAACTGTAAGTACAGCAGTAAATGTTTCAGATGTGTTGTGACGTTTTGGCCAAAGCACAGGCACTTTTTTGAGTAAGAAAGAGAGCAGCATTCACTGTTTGATCTCAGTGAGTCAGTTTCGCTGAAGTGGAGTAAAAGCAGTAAAACACCAGGATTCTCAGTCTCAGAATCTAAGTTGAGGTTGTCTTTTTGTCAGGTGACATCCTGGTTGTTGTGATCAGTCTTAATGAATGTTCACATATAGAGGCTCACACTGGGGCTCTGTAGTTTTGTGTTGGCAGAACACATTTAAATGGGAGAGGGCTCTTGAAGACTGCTAAAGAAAAAAGCCTGTCAGGAAAGAAAGCCTATGATATTTGAAACAGGCGGGAAAACTTCAATTTGCTTTTGATATTTGTACTTAGTTTTTTATATGTTAATGTGCTGGGTCCGTTTGGAAGAGAACCCCCTTCTAAACGGAACAGAACAGTCGGGAGTCAAGGTAGTAGATAACTTTCTAAAGTTTGGTAAATATAATTGATTTACAATCAAAACAATGAACAAAACAGCCCTGACCAGGGGCAACAACACCTAAAATATAACAATATAAAAGTAAAATTGTAAAAATCCAGCGGCGAGTAGACAGAGTGTGCACAAATGGTAAAAACACTAAAAGTCCGTTAAAATACCAAGACAGCCAGTGTCCCCACACGTCCTCTTGAATCTCCCACGTCGGTGCCGAACTACTAAAAAGGAGAACAGCGTCAGTCCCTTATCTTATAAACAGTTGTCAACTCTGTCCGCTGCCGCTCTTCGTTCCTCAGTCTAGCAGAGATCAGAACGCTCTTGCTGTGAAACCGGGTTGTGCCTCCACGCACTCTCCTGAAGCGTGGCCCTTTACGTCCCTGTCTCACCTGGGCTCACTGGCCTGATCTCTTCCATCACTGTTCGCGGACGTCCCCGCTACCAGGCAACCTTATTGCTCTTAGTTGCCCGTGAGGCTCATCCCGATTGGCAATCGTTTGGGTCTATTAAGCGGATGAACTCTCGCACGGCACATACCACCCAAAATGCATTTGAGTTTGTTTGTTTTTTTCCGTCTCTGCATTATTCTGATTATTACTACTAGCCACATCAGTATCTACTGTCTGTCTACTGTTAACTATCATAGAGCCAAGCAGCTAACAAAACTAAACACACATTTTCCCAATCCCCACTAATTAATATCTTGTTTCAGGATATATGTCATACATAATTCCTGCCATTATTCAAAGACACACATCTTTTGCTGGTTTCTCCTCCTCTTCCTTTTCTCGTTTTTCTAAACTGACGACCTCATGGCTTTGACCTTTTCTTGTCTATCTTCCATCAATAATGTTGCACTCCAGGATCAACGCCCATCCCCAAACCCGAGTATCACCACATCATAAACTGGGATCTTTGGGCTTTGGTTGACAATATTATGAGTGAAATGTGCTTTATATGGTAGCACCCTACCCCCTCCCCTTTCGGCAGGTTGTGTGTGAGACTTCAACACAGCAGCGCGCAGTGCGCCTACAGCAGCCACGGAGGCACACGAGGGCCCTCGGTTTTTCCTCCCCTTCCTCTCCATTTCAAAATCTGCCTTTGTAATATACCTTTAGCTCATTTCTGTTCTCATGAAAATAGATGTAGTCTTCATGTCATTCACTGCCAGGAAATCCCATGTTTGGACAGTACAAAAAGTGAGGTGTGATGGACGATGCCACAGTTTTCTTACAATAACAACTTATTGTTCTCAGTCACCAAGTACTGTAAAATGCACAGAGGATATTAGAGGATCTATGCTGCCATCTAGTGGTAGAAAATTTTTTCCACAGCTTGTAAAAGAAGCAGTTAGGTGGTGCTGAAGATTTCAACAAACATGCAAATACAGCTCCTCTTGCATTCAGGGTACTCAGATGAAAGTGCACCTCTTCTGTGCTCCTGAATATTTTCAGCGTTCTCCCTCGGCTCGTCCTCAGCGAAAGTGATAAGGTCTGGTGTCTTAATGTGAGCTGTGCTGCTAGCTGTGCGCTGAGTGCTGGTGCTGTGGATGCTGTCCCCCCTGAGGCACCGGGATTCACATATAACCTTAAAGAGCACATAAGCACATAAGAGACTGACTGGTCTCCAATTCTTTATTTCATAAAGATCTCCCTTCTTAGGAAGAAGAGTGAGCACAGCTCTGCTACAGCTTAGAGGGAGCTTTTCCTTAGCCACCCTGTCATTGAGAACTTCCAACAAATCTTCAGCCAACACAGACCAGTATGACCTATAAAATTCCACAGGCAAGCCATCTATTCCCGATGCTTTACCATTTTCCATGCTTGAGAATGCCTCCTGCAGTTCGTGCAGAGTTAAGGCACGTTCCAAGATAGCATTGTCTTGCTCTGAAACCTCTGGCAAGTTACTGAGAAACTCTTTACTCACCACGAAGTCTTCTCTAAACTCGCTGACACACAGCTTTGGAAAACAAATCCACAGATCTCTTTCGCAGTTCAGTCAGTTCTTTCCCATCCTCAGATCGAATACAGTGAATAAGGCAATTTTGTCCATTTTTCTTCTCCAAGCTAAAGAAAATTTTAGAGGGAGCATCCATTTCAGCAATATTCTGAAAACGTGCACGGACCAGAGCTCCCTGTGCTCAGAGCCCTAGCAGATCAGCCATAACGGTGTTTTTGCTTTTGAAAGCCTGAAAATGGCCTCGATCTCCTGTGGACTCACTCAAATTTTGAAGATCCACTATTTCAGTCTCTGAATTTTTAATAGATTGTGCCATCTCTCCTGTGATTATGTGTGTATTGACTACAGAACTGCTGAATTTTTATTTTAAAAAAAGAAAACTCCTTTTTTAAAACAGCCATCATTTAATAAAACCGTTTTAAAATTCCAGTACGCACTCTTAGGTTTTAGTCTACTTATAAACACAATTGCTTCAATCATACTATGATCAGAAAAGCCCACTGGACACAAGTTGCATGATCTAAATATTTGCAAATGATTACCATAACAATAAAACCTATCCAATCATGCTAAAGAAATATAAGTGTCCTTACAGTGAGTCCATGAAAATTGCCGTGTTTTACCATGTTTAGAACACCACACATCAACCAAATTACAAGTCTTAATAACACGTTTTAATATCCTGCTTGAATGCATATGTGGCTCCAAGTGATTCCTATCTAAATCATCAATTGTACAATTAAAGTCACCTAAAATCAAATGGTCCATCGACGTACACTTTAACAGGGTACTCGCTAAGTTTTCTAAGAAAACACATCGATTACGTGGAGACACTGGAGCATACACATTTAACAATGTCAACTTCAAATTTTCATAAGTAACAATGACCTTTAACAACCTCCCAGGTACAATATCATCTACTTCAATAGAAACTGGAAGAAAGCTTCTTGAGAAAAGAATTGCTACTCCTGAACTCCTGATTTTATGAACAATATTTCCATCCCATTCGTTCTTCCAGTCAGCTTCAATATCAATATTACTATGAGTTTCATGAGCAAACGCTGTCAATGCATTTAGATTTTAAGAAGTTCAAAATACATCACCCTCTTTTTCATATCCCTTGCAACATTAAGTTCAAGGATGAGATTTTAAAGCTACTCATAGAAACAAAAAAAGAGCCATCAAAAAACGAGTCTACAGCTTCTTATCTGCTGTCTTTTTTCTTTCAGGAACCACGTTAAACTCGAGCTCTAATTTTTTGCATCAGTTTTCGCAGTCTATACACTTCAGTATCCTTTAAGCCGACTCACTCTCTCTCCCACCCTTTTCTTTCACCTGCATCTTTTTGGTTCAATCCTTTTAGAATCTTTAGGTTTCCTTTTAACATTTGGTACCTTAAAATACTTTCATCATCCCTGAACAAATTCCCTTCACTATGGGCCATTTCATCCACATCCATTCCCTGCTGTACTCCTTCTTGTGTAGTTTAGCCAACCTCCTCACAGAAGTCTTCAGCAGAAGTAGAACTAGAGGCAACCTCACTGTTTTCTTCCTGCTAAGCATTTTATACCTTGAAACCTTGGACTTCCTTTCCTCTCCTACAGTAACGGCTGGAGATCCTTTCTCTGCGTTACCTGCAGAAACACCTTTCCCTTCCTTATCTGCTGAAAGTCCTGCAAAATTTTCTGCTGAAGTGCCCTCCACTGTGTTTTCAGAGCCCTGCACAATTTCAGCCTCTTTTTCACCTCTTCAGGGCAATTACGGACTAAATGCCTTTGCTGATTGCACCCAAAACATCTCATGGTTTCTGTTGTTGCAAAGATTGTGTAGTCACACCAATCCTAACTCTGCGCTAGGATTAATTATTCTGAGAACTACACATTAACCTCCATTATTTTTTCCCAAATCTATATTTTATATTTTTGACTTTGTGTTAATCGTACACTTTTGGCCATAACATGCTCCTTAAAAACTGCACATTTCATGTTTGCAAAGATGTAAACTTTTGCAAATGAACGTGCTTCACTGCGAGCTTTGACTTCAACTTATGAACGAAGAAATTTAATGTTAGCATCAGTCAGCTGGTTCAGATGCAGCAGAAGGGAAGGACAGAGAGAATCTCAGGTTGTTGAAGAAAACCTGCCAGCGAGTATGTGAGGTTCACAGAGTCTGTTATCACAATAACTAACTTAGAGTTTAAATTAACTTTTTCTTTTATCTTCCTGAAAGTTTTTTTCCCATTAGCATACCAATACAGCAATGCAAAAATGTCTTAAAATGATGAGCAGGTCTCTAAAATTAAAAATTATCCACACATTTAACTAAAATGTTGAAGTTATAATTTGAATACCATCTGGAAGCTCCAGAATGTTGTTAAACAGGACAATCTCCTCAGTTTTGTTGTTGTGGCACAACTTGTCATATTTGCTCAATCGAGCATAAAAGCTGTATGAAAACTTCATACAGGGAGTGCAGAATTATTAGGCAAATGAGTATTTTGTCCACATCATCCTCTTCATGCATGTTGTCTTACTCCAAGCTGTATAGGCTCGAAAGCCTACTACCAATGAAGCATATTAGGTGATGTGCATCTCTGTAATGAGAAGGGGTGTGGTCTAATGACATCAACAACCTATATCAGGTGTGCATAATTATTAGGCAACTTAACAAAAAACAAATATATACCCATTTCAACTATTTATTTTTACCAGTGAAACCAATATAACATCTCCACATTCACAAATATACATTTCTGACATTCAAAAACAAAACAAAAACAAATCAGTTTTAGTTTAGTTTTTTACTGTTGATTTTGCAGTACTAAGCTATGGAAATTACTGCAAAGGCTAACAGTGTACTTATTCGCTTAGGAAATTATGTGGGTTACAGTTGCTCAAAGAAGAAATGCTAAAAATAGTAACTAAGGGGTAGGGCACTAATCAGGCTTGGACCGCCCCCACTGATGTCTTCGTTATTCAGGTGTGTGAACTCAGTTCATGAAGAACATCCTCATCACCCTTGGGAGGAATATTTCAGCACACATCTGTCTGCAACCGTAAAGGATCACAGGCAGTGCGTATGTGTGGTCGTAGATGAGATGGAGACGAAACCAGGAACCTACACGCAGGACAGACCGCGGGGTGGCAACCTCACCGTGTCCATTTATTTCAACTTCATGCCTGTCACAAGGAAGAACAAATCATAAGTAACAACCACCAACTCCTGCATCAATTCCTCGTTAAACGGTGATTAATAACAATAACAGTCTTTATAAATCTGCGCCAGAATGTGAAAGTAGTAGAACTATCTGCAGCTGATGTACGAACACGCTTCTCTCTGTCCACCTATTTCTATCTCTCATCTTTGACCCTCCACCTTTTCCGTCGCTGTCTTTTCTTTTCAGTGTTCACTGACCCTCACGTGTTTTGTTTTGTTTTTTTCGCGTTGCTTACTGCTAAATATTCCACTCAGACTGAAACTCCTTTTGTGACCCGCCCCCCACGCAGAATAAATAAAAAAAGACCTTCATTTAACATAATAATCTAAAAGACTTTGATTACGCCTGTAAACAAATAAAATAATCAGTTAGCTGTAAGCTAAATGATTCGCTGTTCTGTGAGGTGGAATTATTGGTTGTATTTGCAATTAATATTAGGCACTGTTAGGTCTGGTGAGGAGTGCATGTTTATTATACTGAACATTTTTGTATATGTGCGTATGTATGATTTTTTTTTTTTAATTACTACTCATGATATACCACTGTGCAGATATGCCTCTCAAGGATGGTTCTATATTATTTTCTATCATTACTTTATTATGGATTAGGACCAAGAGTTGTTAAGTGTGGATAATTAAATAATAGATTAATGCGATAGCAAACTGTGCCTTGTTCTCAGATGGACAGCGAGTGGACAGTGATAGATGAGATGATGAGATGGAAGGAGTAAGAGAGGCAAAGAGTGATTCACAGGCAGAGCCGAGTTTATTTCCCACAGTTTTAAAAAAAATCTGTTGCCTTATGGTTCCAAGTGCTGTCACTAATCTTTGCATTTTATTATTATCTCATAACACTGGTTGATTCAGATACCATCTCTTCTACACTGAAAAAAAGGCCATGTTGGATTTACTTGATTCAATAATGGACATTGGTTGCACACAAATGTTTTGCTTTGGCAGAAACTTAAACAATTTAGTTCAATCAACACAACTTTTTCATATTCAATAAACATGTGCATTTTGTGTTCATAAAACGCGATTGAAACATGTTTAGATGAAGTAAGTTGAACTCCTGGAATATTTTAATCCTTCACAATTTTGTCGTTTTATTTCAACACTATTCAATAACTTTTACCCCAATACTACTTGGTCACTTAAATACTACATGTTCTCTTCATATTACATAATGTTCAACAAAGTCTAGAGTCTGGTTACCATTAAAATTGAATGGATCTACAACAACTACCATCCTCCTATCTTTATCCTGGTTGCAGGGGGGCTGGGAAATAACCCTGAAGTGATAGGTTACAAGACAGGGCACACCCTGCACAACTCATAAGTCTATCACAAACAACAATTTGTACTTACATTGACAGGTAGGTTAGAATCACCAATTAACCTAACTCTAACAACTGCATGACTTTTAACTGTGGGAAGAAACCAGAATACCCAGAGAGAAACCAGTGCAAACTAGCCAGACTGTGGATTTGAACCCAGGATCTTCTTACTGTGAAGCAACAGCACTAACCACAATGCCAATAATCCAGAATTAACAAAAGTAGGAAAGCTATGATTTCAAGGCTTGATGCAGAATTTTTTTTGTACGTTTTTGTCCTTGACAGGTTAAACCACACTAAATAGCAATAGCATACACATGGTGAGTGTAGTTGTCTGCCTCTTATAACTCCAGTAATTTTCCTGCAGTTTGAAATCTCGTGCGATCTTGTGAATTTCATGAGTTCAGCAACTAACCACTCTTACTAGATTGTATCATGTCATCTCAACAAGAACAAATTAAGTTGTTGAATTTCGTACAGATCCTTCATGATTTAATTATGTTCATAGAAACATGAAATTATTGTGTTTAAATTACAAGGTAGACTTTTTAATGTAACAACCACCCAATTTAGTGGCGGCTGCTCGATTTGACTGAGATGGATGCCTTCCTGAAACCATGATCCAAAGCGTATGAGACTGAAAGTTATTGACTTACTTCACTCGAACATGATATGAACAATTTAATCTAGCCTCTCTGCATATCATGTAGTTTCTACACTATATAGTTACACTTAACTTTAAAGCATGAGGCACTTATGTTAAATACACGCAAGATGCTTACGTAAATCCAAGAGTTGGCCAATTCCTTTTTTTCAGTGTATATGGACTGTGTCTGCAGTCTCAAATCAACACAGCCCTGCCCTCCAGCACTATCAGGAGCAGGAGCAGCAGCAACCCCTCAACAGCAACATTGTACCCATCAGGTAAAACATGGGCTATGTTTGCTTTGCTTTTTTTCTGTGAAGCTTTGCCGACACCTTATTCACAAATTATTGTTGTGCTTCAATACTTTTACCTGAAAGTTTTATTCAAGTCAGCTCAACTGAACAAACTTGTGTTCGATTTATTTAATTTACAAACTTAAACTGAATAAGTTTAAATTCTCTTAAAGTGATTTAACCTTAGTTATACTGCATAATATGACTTTAAACACGAAGCTCAGATTTGTAATAAAATATTGTATATTCGTTAAATGTTTGTTTTATTGTTCATTGTTTATTTTTAAGGTATCAAACGTTCAATAAGCATGCAAATATTTCAAAGCTAGTTACATCAAAGAGAAATGTAATATTCATAAAGATCCTTAGCAGTTTCGGGCAAAACATAAAACATATTTACATTTCTGCAAATGTGGCATCCAAGTTTTGTTTTTTGTTTTTTTGTTTTGTTTTGTTTTGTTTTGTTTTTTCACCTTGGGTTAATGAAGAGCGTCCTCATTATTCTCTCTGGGAATACTTGAACAAGCCTCTCTGTGCCACCATAAAGGACCCCAGCCAGTCCGTCAGGCTGGTCGTAGATGAGATGGAAACGAAACCAGGAACCCACAGGCAGGACAAACAGCGGAGTGGAACCTGCGTGTCCATCCATTTCAGCTTCAAGCCTGTCACAAGGAAGAACAAATCATAAGTCCCAACCATCAACTCCTGCATCAATTCCTCGTTAAACGGTGATGAATAACAATAGCAGTCTTTATAAATCTGCGCCAGAATGTGAAAGTAGTAGAACTATCTGCAGCTGATGTACGAACACGCTTCTCTCTGTCCACCTATTTCTATCTCTCATCTTTGACCCTCCACCTTTTCCCTCGCTGTCTTTTCTTTTCACTGTTCACTGGCCGTGTTTTTTGACAATGCTTACATATTTTTACCGCTAAATATTCCACTCAGACTGAAACTCCTTTTGTGACACGACCCCCACGCAAAATAAATAAAGACCTTCATTTAACATAATAATCTAAAAGACTTTGATGACGCCTGTAAAAAAAAAAAAAAAAAAAAAATCAGTTAGCTGTAAGCTAAATAATTCGCTGTTCTGTGAGGTGACATTATTGGTTGTATTGGCAATTAATATTAGGCACTGTTAGGTCTGGTGAGGAGTGTATGTTTATTATATTCAGCATTTTTGTACATGTTTTGTTCGCAGACCACACACCCACACCCACTCCCTCACCTACGGGTTCTTGTAACCACAGGGTGACAGAGTGGCGTATACGCCACTCTGTGGTTACAGAGTGGCGTATACGCCACTCTGTAACCCTGTGGTTACATTACTGGGTTGTTGTGCCTAGAGTGACAGTAAAGAAGCAATAACCTTATTTGTGTCCTGTGTGTTCTGACCGACACCCCAAGGTGAACACCACTGCTATTCAACCAACGCCTATACAATCCTAGGTGAAACCCAAATGAATATCACTGGAAATTTCTTTTCGCCTCTCTCCCGTTTCACCCAGGGTTGGAATCTGCCCGCTACGCTGCGTCAGGATGAACAGAATCAACTTTTTGCGGCCACATTCCTGTCTGGGCAGTGAATGTGCAGGGAACCCTGGGCACACTACGACAGATAGTCCGCTGCTCGCTGACTGCTGGTTTTGTCAGACATCGGCGCAGAAATAGAAAGAAGTCTGTTTCTGTGAAGCTTTGTCGACACCTTACTCACAAATCATTGTTGTGCTTCAATACATTTAACTGAATGTTTTATTAAAGTCAGGCTAACTGAACAAACTTGTGTTCGATTTTTTTAAATTTATAAACTTAAAGTTGCAATTCTGTTGAAGTGATTTAACCCTAGTTATACTGCATAATATGACTTTAAACACGAAGCTCAGATTTGTAATAAAATATTGCATATTCGATAAATGTTTGTTTGTTTTGTTGTTCATTTTCTGTTGTTTATTTTAAGGTATCAAAGGTTCAACAAGCATGCAAAATAGTTCAAAGCTGGTGTAACTGCTCCTGAAGGTTTTTCATGTTCGAAGTAGAATAAAGGGCCATGCTCCAACTGATGTTTAACCAGTATTTTAATCTTCTTTTCACCAGCAAACACCGTGAAAAACTATGGTGAATTGATCAATGAAAAACACAGATATTATGTCAGGAGAATAAAATTACAACTCAAATAAAACGTACACACAAAGTAAATGCAGCAACATTACGTGTACGCCTTTCTGCTGAACATTCATGAGCAATTGTAGTCCATATTTTCACCTTGTACACAACCCAGCCTACTCTTTCTGGCTCGAGTCTTCAGTCTCTGGTGACATGTGCGCTTAATTGAACATCACCCCAAATCATGGGGACCACAAAGCGCCGCACTCAGGTCCACCAGTAGGTGGCGACAACACGACATGAATCCAGATTAAACACCAAATTTTGAACATTGCGGTCACATAATAATTACATTTCAATGCGACAGCTACAGCTGGTAACGTCAAAGAGAAATGTAATATTTTTGTACCTTAGGTTCCCGAGGAAC
>JAQSNX010005820.1:0-29328 GCA_029532605.1 Oreochromis grahami
GTGGCACCAGCAGATGTGAAGATTTTTACACATGCAGCAGCGTTCACAACTCCAAGAACAGTGACTCTAACGGGCCCATAAGCTCTCAGACAGCATATGCATTTCAAGATTGATATTATCTGTGGATCAATACACTCTTAAGCCACACAAAAGCAAGTGTGTCACAATGGACTCTGATAATCATCAGAGTTGATCTTCCATCGCCCCAGGAGAGGGCATGCTTGTTTTTCTAATGTGTGTGTGTGTGGTTGTACAGTATGTGTCTGAGGTTGTGTGACGCAAAGTGTGGAATGATGTACTCTTCTCTAAGCTGATGCTTGTGTTTGTGTGTGACTGCTGCATAAACCCTACCTGCAGATACAAGCATGTGTGTGAATACTAAACACCTGAATCGCATCTCTGATGTCATTGGTTATTCAGTCTACAGGTTTATTGTGAATGTTGTGAATTGTGAATCTGCTCCCTGTGTACAGTCGCAGCCACACTCAAGCACATCTTGGTTGGTTGTAGGACTAGCGTCACTTAGGGCAGATACACATGGAGACACAACCAGGTCCTCAAGTGTCTAGCAGAAAAAGTTGAGTGCAAAAGAAAATCCACCAATGCTCAGCCTTTCACGAACCAAGAGGAGCGTCAGCTTTCATCAACATTTGTCCAGGAGGGAGACAAGCCGAGGACAAGCCCCTCAACCACGGACCTGGGCCCGCTGAAGGTTGCCAGGGATTGGCAAATACAAGTGGACTTGGATCAGAGGCTAATTTTTCCCACAGAGATCATAACAATACTCTGCGACCAGACCTCATCCTTTGGTCTAACTCCCAAAAACTTGTGTACGTCATTGAGCTGACGGTACCATGGGAGGAAGCAATTGAGCAAGCATTTGAACGTAAGAAGCTGTGGTATGCCAACTTGGCAGCTGAGGCAGAGGATAGAGGCTGGAAGATCAAGGTGTGCCCGGTGAGTGGGGTGCATGGGCTTTGTTGCCAGTACAACAGCAAAACGGCTTGGAGAGATTGGGATCAGAGCACAGGTGCAACGGCAGGCTATAAGAGATTTAGCTAACACTGCTGAGAGGACCAGTCACTGGCTATGGCTAAAAAGGGCTGACATCACTTGGGCAGCTAAGGCAGTCAGCTAACTGCAAGAGAAAAGAAAATATTTTGCTCTTCTCCCCTCTGCTCTTCTTCCCTTTTCTGGGAGGCAGTGGGGAAGTAGAGCGTATAGCCCGATCCGGCGGGGGGGAAGCCAGATCGGGCGCCCCCCTTCTGGCTCTCCTCTCTGCTCTCTCCTATCTTGTCCTTTTGTCTTACTTCTCTCTATCACCTTTTCTATCCCTTTGAAGAAGTTAGGCTCCATAAATGCTAAAGAGGTAAGTATTATTTCTCACTTGCAGTGTATAGATAGAAGAAAATAAACTGCAGAAGACTAAACAGAAGAAAAATAACAATTTAACATAAACCAGTGACACACTCCAGGGCCTGATCAACCCTGGCAGGGCCTCCTTGGATGAGGGTGTCTAGTGATAATGGCCGAAACACCCGATGAATCCAAGGTCCACTACTGACGATGTGTCCAAATTTTAATATGATAATCTAGATCAGATCTCTAATCCCTAAACCTAACCAAGGAAGGAAAATGGCAGATTAGCCTGGGTAAAAGACCGAAAGTTGAGACACATAACGATGTGTGCTGCTGGTAAAGTTTCTGGGCTGCCTTTCCTCATAATAGTGGGACTTTAACATCTAGTCCTTTTACTGAATTGGTTTTGATTTACAAACTGAAATGATCATTGCTGGAGATAAAATACATAATATCTGCTAAAAAGAAAAGGAGGACTTAGGAAGGACAGTCAGTGAGTGTGTGCGTAAACTGCATCTCTTGGTGTATATTGACTCGTCTTGCAGCATCAGCATCCTAAAACAGAACATTAGAGGCAATGTTCCCTCTAATTTTTCACGTCTGAGCGAACACACAAACTCCCTGAGCGATCCCTTGGACCACTGTGAGCGACATCAGACGTGTGCACTGCGGTCGCGCCGGCATCTAATCCATCCAAGTTACATGGTTTATCAAAATAATCAAATTACAGCATTTACATTTATGTTAGACTACTTTTAATTAACTGCTTTAGCCCACTTACAATGAAAATGTAAAAAACATCTAGTCATTGACCTGTGCAGTATGTTAACACTATTGGAAGTAAAAATAACTTGAACTCCAATTTTGAAAACACAACTTTCTTTCTTTTTAAAAAAAGCTCTGACTTGTATTATGAGTCTGTGGTCTGGGAGAGAGTCCTGTAACTCTGTCTGCAAAATATAGTATATAATGACCAATGCTGGGAGATTAATTATATAGTTACTTCTTCAAAAAAGTAACTCAGTTTGGCAAACAAAGATTTTTGCAGCTATTTTTTTTTAAATGCAGCCAAGGCATTTTTTTAAATAAACATTTCAAACTATTAACAGAACAATCAGCTATTCTGCATCAAATCTGATGCCACACAAATCATTTGTGCCACTCCAAAAAAATAATTTCTGTCCCCTATGAGATAAAGGAGAACAACAGCCTGGTACCTGCAGGCCTGACAACAGGAGATGTATCACTGCTGTAACACCTGTAACATTCAGTACTCGCCTCATTGTTCTGACACACACAGCAAAACTACACTACACTACACACTAACTACACAAGATTTGCGCTAAACGTCGCAAATCTCTCACATATCAAAGCACCGCCGTCACTCCTAAAACTTCCCCCCGTTTCTTAAGAACTAGATGCCATATCATTTTTTGATTGGTCGACATGGTACTTTTTTGGACGAATAGGAAAGGGAGAGGGGGGGTGGAGTTTGTTTTTGCTCACAGGCGGAGAGCGCTTTCCAGCCTTTTTTCTTATAAAACGCCGTTTTTACCGTTTATTCCCGCAGTAAATATAAACAACGACAGTATTCAGGAAGAAAACCAAACATTGCATATTTTTTTAATCACAACTCTGGTTTTACGTGGCCTATCAACACAATTTAAAAATTGGTATAATGTCCCCACTTTTTCCGTCAGTTGTTCCGTCTGTCCTGCTCACATCTCCAATGGTTGTACACGTTGTCATTAACGTGGCTTCACTCCAGGTCAGCCACGCCGCTTTGCTAGCTAAAAGACCGGTGTCGGCACATGAGGACGCTGTGATGCCTGTCAGTGACGTAGATTAGCTGCGTATATAAGAATGTAAATCACATTATTGGCTGGACTTTGGGATAAGGTGGCATTCTAATACAATATGGGAGCAGCCAGTCACTCACTGACTAACACTGCAAAACAGAATTGTTAAAGTATTAATTTTAATTTCAATTCAGTTTAATTTTTTTTTGTGCGCAACACAGATTTTCTGTGCGCAGAGACCGTGCCAGCAGTGCGCAATTGCGCACGTGCGCAGCTTAGAGGGAACATTGATTAGAGGGTCCTCATGCTCCCATTTCTTCTTGTTACTCATGCTGTTTGGGGTTGAATTCGTTTAAAGAGTCATGTTCTGGGGGCATTCCTTACTGTTGGTCACAAAACATGAAGCAAATATTTAAACTCTTGACTGAAGACTTTAAAGTTAGGTTTAGGGAAGCAGTGGCAGTCAGAGCTGGACTGGCCATCGGGCATACCGGGCATTTGCCCAGTGGGCCGCTGGCGATTTTTTTTGTTTTTATGGGCCGATGGATTTTGTTTTATTTTTAGGAAGGGTATATATAATGAAAGGTGTTGGATTGGCCAATTGGTCATGATCGACTCTGGGCTGGACCAATTACAGCCGAGGAGGCCGGATGCACCCTCCCCCTCGTTTAGCAATCTTATAGACGAACTAAAGAAAATGGAGAACAAAAAAAGGAAAGGAGGTGTTTATGAAAATATCACTAAATCTGTCATTTGTTAATTTTAATATTAATTAATGATCATGTCTCACCTCTAGTGTTCTTGGTCTTAATTTAAGGTTTTTCCTATAGCGATTGACAGATCACGTGACTTTCGCGCATTGCATGCCTGGAACTCGAGCCAAAACAATCCAAGTACCGCATCAAATGCAAGCATTTGCAGCACCGCAAAACGTTCATTCTCCGGTTCCAATACCTTCTTGGTTTTTCTTTGCCGCACAAAAAAGGAATGTACAAAACTAAAGAGAACAATGCCGGTCCGTACAAAGACAGACTCGACGAAAAGGCAAAGAAAAGATACGAGGAAAAAATCAAAGGAGTGAAAGGGTCAGATCCTTAAGAGCACACAGAGTGGACAAAAGACGTTAGCGTGCTGCCCAACCTTCACCACGCTCAGATTTATAATTATACGGTTCTTGGAGTGAGTGCATACACTCATGAAGTTTAGAATAGAATAGAATAGAATTCAACTTTATTGTCATTGCACATGTCACAGGTACAGGGCAACGAAATGCAGTTTGCATCCATCCAGAAAGTGCTTTAGTCGTGATATAGATATATTACAATATAAATTAGCAATAATAGAGATGTGTAAGTATATTACAGAAATGGGTCTATTATGTATGTTATAATGTACACAGTGTGAAGTATGTTATGAATATTCTATAACTATAAGTATGTACAGGCTGTAGTGAGTACAAGCTATGTACAGGCTATGAACAGGATATAAATATGAAATAAAAACTATACAGAAATCTGAGATATACAGTTATACAGAATGTGAACTATGTAAGTTATAAACAGTTGTGGGATTAAAAATTATCGTATGTACAGAATGATTATCTACACAGAACTATACAGTAGTGGTAAAGTGCTAGTGGTTGTGGGTGTGTGTATGTTCATGTAAGTTTAGTAACTTCAGGTCACTGCAACAAGCCCGGGTACAGTTTACCGACGGATGGGTACAAGACCTTGAAATGCAGAGGCGGAAATGGAGAGGCCAGAGGCCAGCTACCCTTCGAAGGAAGCCCATTTCTACCACTTGTATCTGCAATCTCATTCTTTCGGTCACTATCCACAGCTTGTGACCATAGGTGACCATAGGTGAGGATAGGGATGTAGATCGACCGGTAAATTGAGAGCTTCGCTTTTACACTCAGCTCTCTCTTCACCACGACGGACCGGTACAGCATCTGCATCACTGCAGCCGCAAGCTCCTGCAACGGTTGTATAAGGATCGAATGGCCCTCAGCAACGGGCCAAACACCCTATACTCCCAGAGCACCCCCCACAGGACACTCCGAGGGATTCGGTGGAATGCCTTCTCCAAGTCCACAAAACACATGTAGACTGGTTGGGCAAACTCCCATGCACCCTCAAGTATCCTTGAGAGGATAAAGAGCTCGTCCAGTGTTCCGCGACCAGGACGAAAACCGCATTGTTCCTCCTGTATCTGAGGTTCGACTAAGGGATGGATTCTCCTTTCAAGCATCCAGGCATAAACTTTCCCAGGTAGGCTGAGGAGTGTGATCGACCTATGGTTGGAACACACTCTCCAGTCCCTCTTCTTAAAGATGGGGACCACCACCCCCGGTCTGCCAATCCAGAGGTACCGCGCCTGATCTCCATGCAACATTATAGAGGTGTGTCAACCAAGACAGCCCTAAAACATCCAGAGCCTTCAGGAACTCAGGGCGGACCTCATCCACCCCAGGGACTCTGCCACCAAGGAGTTGTTTAACTGCCTCAGTGACCTCGCCCCCGGAGATTGGCGGGTAATCCCCTGGTGTCACTGAGTACTTTTTCTTACAGAAGTTTGTTTGAACAAAGATTATATCAGGACTTTCCATAAAACCGCTTGACTGCAAAAGTGTTTCTATAGAGCAGTCAGGATCCTACAGCTGTGATCTAAAACAACTTGTCACACAAAAGCATTTGACAATGAAACATTTATGCTTTGATCACATGACAACATCCCATTTTCAGAATTCATTTGGATCCATTTTTGGTTCTACCCTGTTTTTTCTGCCTCTGGCAAGAAGCTGCAATTTATGTTGTCCCAACTTTATTACCCTCCCTCCGTCCTCTCCAGATGGCATTATTATTGACAGAAGACGAAGGCAATTAGCATTATAATTTTAACTTCAGGACTGCAGGACTTTTGTGGAACAAACATCGCTCTCCACAGAAGGCTGGTAATTTGATTTTGCCCGCGGACATACAGAAATACATGCACATCACTAATTTCAGTCTATCATCTGGACACCACTATAATGATTCACTGGAGGACAGACACACAGTGATAAGGATCCAGCAACAGCAGCTCTTTTTTTTCTCTTTTTTCCTCTTTATCTCTTTTTTAGCAGCAGACCACATCCTGCTTTATACATGATTTATTTCATCACTCATTTATTACATGCTGTTACTCCTTTCTACTGGTGTTAGATGATGGATTTAGAGATTTGACCATAAACTTTGAAAGTCTGATTAAAACTGAAGGTCTTAAGGTAAAATTATCTGGCTTCAACCTTAAAAAAAATCATACATCTTTTAGCTTTGCTCATCTGCTAATTCTGCTAAAAAGATCAAATGCATCAACTGAAAGCTGTAGTTTGATTTGATATATAACTTTATGCAGGTTTGCAAAGAGGTGTTAAAGACTTTAATATGCAGATGTGCTCTAAGGTTAATGTAAACGCAATTACAAAGACTATTTGCACATGTTTCTTCAATGCTAAGGTGATATCAGCGGGTGAAAGCAACTGCTGCAGGACGGCCATCAACCTCTTGTACTGACAATAAATCAAATTTAAGAGTCACGCTGGTGGTTCTGTGCTCAGGAACAAAGGTGCTTTGAGCTAAATGCTGGCACTGACATGCTAATATGCTAATGATCTTAGTTTATCAATAAGGTGAATTTCAGTGGAATAACAGTTGGCATGATAACAGCTTTTACCCAGCTCTGTTTAACTGTAATTATTAAGCTGCAGAGGATATATTTTGCAGGAGTGGACCCAGAGTTTGAGAACCACTAGTATGTCCATTAGAAACAGAGGTAAAGTTAAATAAAATGTAGTTTTTACAGGTACAGCAGCCTCCAAGGACAATAAATACTCAAACCCAATTTCATGGTAATTTCTTTCAACATTTGTGGACAGAAGACGGTGAAGATGGTGAAGTGAAGGCCAGAGACAGTATGTAGATGTGACAATGATGGTTCAGAGAAACATTTACATGCAAAAGACATTTGCACTGTCGTTTATCAGAGCTTTGGCTGACGTGTCACGTGTCCCGTATGGTTTCTTTTTATATTAGTGATGGAATTATGCACGAGCGTCTAATTTGCGATGTCCTCCTGGCCATGCTGAAAATGTTCACATCCATCTCGGTGAAAAATAGAAAGGTTTAAAGACCACAGGGGACAGAAAAAAAGTAAATAGCCTAAAATAGGCTGGCTTGCCCCCTCTTTCCCTAACAAAATGTCCTCCTCTGCCATCTGCCAGAGGTGTTGAGGTGTTAATGTGATGCCAGTTCTCAGAGGGGTAGGGTGGGGGGATATGGTCATTCTGACTTCAAGCCAGGGGTTTGTATGTGTGCGTGTCTGTTTGTTTTTTCCCATGCATGCATTTATGTCCTTGTGAATCGGTACGTCTCTACCAGGCGCTGGGCTGCATGTTTCTCTGTATGAGGCTGTTCACATATAGAATTATAAAGGATTTAAATGTTCAGTGATAATTACAAGACTGAAGGTTTTCTGTGAAAAAAAATCATGCAAAAGCAATTCTTTCATTGGAATGTGAGTGTGGTGGGGCGTAGTTTGTGGTGCCATGCATTGAAGGCGGACACACCTGCGCGGAATCTGCAATCATGCCCGCCGGCTATAAGGGGAATTGGGGTTGTGCGTTTGTTGGTTGTGGTGTAATGCATGTGCGGCTAACAGCCGAGAGCTGCAGCCGAACTAACAAAGATGGCCCAAAATCTTGATCTGTGGACTCGCCATGTCTTATTCACACCACAGTGAGTTTCTTTGTGTTCATATTGTGTGACTGTTGCAGGAGGAAAGGCAAACAGATGTTACACACAGAAGTTCACAATGAAGCAAACAATATAAACAAGCAAGAACCCAAAGCTCAGGTGCAAATAAAAAGGGAGAGAATGTATGTACTGTATATAATTTACTGGGACACAGTGTTATGTCCATCCTCGTCACCTGTGTTCAATCAGCCAAAGCTGAACTGAACAGCAGACTGAAGTGATCAGAAATTACAAAATAAAACAGAAAATGTCTTAAAACAGAAACTACGAATGACAACATTTTGTAGGAAAGTTTTATCTTTAAATGAGGATTTGTAGTGGCTGCCTGAGCCTTTCTGACACTTTTAGAATCCAAAACATGCTGCTGCATTTCTTGCAAGCTGTTTTAATGACGATTAAGAATATTTAAATAAAGTTAAATATTCCAGTTATTGGAATTTTAGGAAGTGAATTTAGAGCTCAGTGTAAACCTGAGTTATAAGGAACATTACAGAAATGTAGGCAACTTCAGAAATAAAGAAAAACACAGCCTCTTTCCATCCACTTGGAATTCATGTGTGTTGGCTCACCTGCTCCTCTCCCAACTCTGTCATGCCTCGTCCGCTTTCCTGTCCTAACAAGACTCGGCAGCAGCAGTACAACAGACTAAAAACACAGGAGCACTAAATCCCGTTCCAGCCATGAGCTGAAATCCTGGCCGTAAACGCTGACGCAGAAAGGCAGAAATGGAGAGAGAAAAAAAAAGGTTCCTGAAAGACATGAGCAGAAAAATATGAGTTGGTGAACTCTTAAATGATCCTCTGAAGATTCTGATTCACTGATAACTCAGGATGACGTGTCAATGATAATCAGACCAGCAGGCACGTCGTGATCACTTAGTGGAGATTTTATCAGACGGGGTGAAACCTTTGCCCCAGCGTGCTGAATCTACTGCCCGTGTCAGTCTAAACCAGTGAAGTCATGAATGTCATGATCACCAGCAGCATTTAAATCAACAACCTCTACCCACCGTATGAATATTGATTTATCAATTTTTTCTCAAGCATCCTCACTTAATGGTGGCATGAGTGTGGCTCTGAGAAACTGGCTAAAATCTACTTGGTTAATTATTAAAAAAAAGTTATTAAAAATATCTGCTCGTGTAGAAAAAGATGCATTTTTTTCCTAGATTTTAAGCAGCAATATAAAAAGAAATTAGGTAATTTATTATTCATTTTACTTTCGTCATGATTTTGTGTATTTTCCAGAGAAATAAAAGATATTTAATAGATTCTGGCGAGTGTTGCTCTTCAAATGCAAAGTGGTGCCCAGGATAGCATTGTCACCTCACAGCAGGAAGGTTGTGGGTCCAAACTGTTTGTGTCGAATGAGTGTGTTCCTCCAACAGTTAGATTAACTGTTAGTTTTGGACTTGGCACTTTGAAGCCTTCCTGTTAGCGTGTTAGCTTTTTGTAGGTAGAAGTTATCATACTTTGATGGGAGTGAGGCACATTCACAGCTAATTATTGCTCATGCTACAAAATATTATTTTAATCACCAGCTGCTTAGATCGGTGTACGACACAGCAGCCCATAATATTATTAACAAAGCTGTAAAAGTCATCAATGGCACAAACATGGTGGAGAGGTCCACTTCACTGATTCCAGTAAGTCAAATACAGTTGCCTTTACTGGGACACCTGTCAAAAAAAAAATAAAAAATCAAAGCATCAGCACTGCTGACTGCATGTTTTCAGCACACATAAATTCACTTGAGTATTAAAACATGTTAGTGAATTATCCAGAGTAACCTCTCGATGGTTCTAGTGTTAAAAAACACAAGCAGAAGATAAAAATGAAATTAGCTGCCTGGATTAGCTACATGTAGCTTTTAAAAAAAAAGTAGCTTCCCTTCCTGTGCAAGATTGATCACAGCTTAAAGTAGATGAATTAGTGCGTTAGCAGGGAAAAGTAGCCAAGTGAGATTTTTCTATACGTAATGATTTATTTCAGTCTTTATGATTCTTAAGTCATTTGTTCTTCTGTTATCAACGGACAAAACACATTGTTGCTGCACTGACAACTGAATAAAATTATTCTAATTTTCTCATTATATTTTCTTTCTTTCTGCTTTTGTCAAGGTTATGCAGTGTGGCAGGCAGGATGGGACCCATATGCAGGACTCACGGACAACGAAAGGTTGAACTAAAGGAGGCAACTTTATTTCGACTGTAAAAAAACTAACATCAAATACACAAATAAACTAGAAACTCCAACTCGAAAACAAACCAGGAACTAGGAATCTGCTAGGACCACAGCACTGTGAGGGTACGACACGAAAACAACAGAGGAAAACGCAGGGTTTAAGTACACAAGGGAGTAATGAGGGAATGGAAAACAGGAGGAGGAAACACAGCCGGGACTAATCTGACATAACGAGAAGCAAAGCAGAACACACTGATCTGGGACAAGGACTATCAATGTAAAACAGGAAACATGAGACATTTGCAAAGATGCAGACTTGACAGACAGTGGCGTGTCTAGAAATTTTTTGTTGGGGGTCCAGGTAGGGGCACAGATTTGGAGAAGGGTGGCAGATGTAATTGGCAGATAATGTTAAAAAAAACATTCTACCAACCGCTAACCATAATTCAATAACCCTATAAACCTAATAACCGAATGCGCTTCTCTTATTAGAATGAGGTTTTAACCACTATGGTCCAAAGTTTTTAGATACTGCGCTGATAATGTACAAGAGATACAATCTGTGCTTTGTCAGTGTTTATTCAGCATTCAAGGACAGCAATATTTGCATAGTGTTTTTACTGGCATATAGGGCACATATGTTTTGGGCAAAAACATTTTTGAATATTAAAATACAAACATTTTTAACATACAATTGGCAAATTAACCAATGCAAAACTTTATCTGCATATTAAAAAAAATAAGATAATCTTCTCACAAACTGGTGTTTGATTTTGAAACAGGAAAAAAAGTGGGGAAACAAATGAAAAGACTAACATTTGAATGAAACCTGAAAGCAAGTAAATACTTTCTATGCTGCCTTACGGTAAACTTTGGTAATACTGATGTATAAAGAACAACACTGGCTGATGATGAAATACAGTCAGCTGGCATGGTGACACTGCCAGTATTAACCTGCAGGGCTGGACTGGGACAAAAAACCGGGCATTTTGACCAGAGACCGGCCCACCAGGTATTAAAGCCATAAAGCCTTTGAATGAAGACAAACGCTGTTGTGACAGTGATGTACACTGTCTTGTTGGTATATGTATGATCTCTATACAGTTTACGTCAAATAAAAACTTTGTTCGCAAGATTCAGATAATTATTTAATAAAAGCTAGATATTTTAAATGAGAATAAGTAAGAAAAGTATTTCTTTGTGCCCCCCTTTCCCTGTTAATGCCCTACCTGGCCCCCTGGCATAACTTTGCTAGACCCGCCCCTGCACAGTTACCAGCTGTCAGCTACATAGAAAAGGATCCTGGTGTTATTTGTCTCTCAGAAACAGTTCATAACTTCCCTTCAACTCATTCATGTCACCTAAAAGGTAAACCTGTTTCTCCATCATCTGTTCAGCTCTGATGATTCAGTAAGGACATCTCCTGGTTTCATCTTCATATTTCCCTCTCACCTCATATCCAAACCGTTATCATGACCAGCAGCTTTTACAGCTGTGGCTCCAGCAAACATCAGCTGATACTAGAAATTATTATTAAATAAATTCTAACACCTGATCAAGCTTAAATGTGCTGCTGTTGTTTAGCGCGACATCCGCCGGTTTCCTCTTTCTGGCGCAAAGTGGGCGATAAAAAAACAAGAGAGAAAAGCCGATCAGCTGATCATTGATTAGTTTCATGATTGAAGTAGCAACAGGAGAGGGAGGGGAGAGAATGAGAGGAGAAGAGGCAGCTGTGCAGCATAAAGAGAGAATAACTCCAGCTGTGTCTTTTTTTCATTATAGTTAAAGTACGGGACAAACTGCGTCTCTTCTCAGCTAAATACGAAACATGTAATATTTTCTCTGAATGCGGGACGATTCCGTTTTTTACGGGACGGTTGGCAACTCTACTAACTAACCTTATGAATAAAATAAAGTTCAACATCAGTAACATCACAGCACCCACCCAGCTGTATAGAAACTTGGTCATGCTAGCTAGCACGCAGTACGAGTTATTGTAACTGACTGTAAAAAGTCAGCATAACGAAAATAAAGTCCACCTAAACTTGGTTTATGTCTGACCCAGATAGACTGCAGGTCATAACTTCTTACCTGAAGTTCAGTTCACCTGAAACTCGGACTGGCGGCTGCCTCGGGTCTCTCCTGCTCCTGCCTCCCCTTCCCTCATCCACCTGCTGGCCTCTGTGGAAGCTCCGACATAGCGACCACCAAACAACTGAGTTTTTTTTTTTACACATCGGCCAGCATCTGGCCAATCCACCACCTCTCATTGTTCATGCCGTTACAAAATAAATAAATAAAGAAGTCATCAGCCCACCGGGCAAATGCCCAGTATGCCCGATGGCCAGTCCAGCAATGTTAACCTGTTAATCTGTCACCGAAAAATTGTTTTCTGCGGTGCCGTCTTTCGTGCTTGGCTCTCCTACCTTTGCTAACATGATGCTCATAGTGCAGAAGCCGATGCTGCATTCGGATATCTGAGCTTCACTGTGAAAATATAATCGTACATTTGATATTTCATTGAATTTGATTGTTTTAGCTTCGGGGTGGCACCTGGGGTGGCCAGTCTGGTTGGGGGTGGGTGGCCTGTGCCCCCCCAGGCCACCCCGCTGGACACGCCACGGTTGACAGAGACTCAGAAGGAACATGAAGCACAGAGACAAAAGTAACTAGACGTGGAACACAGGGAAGATGTAGTGACAGAGAACTAAGACTAAGCATTCAACACATGGACAACAGACTTAAACCTTCACCAGGAACACAAAGGAGGCACAGAAATGGAACAGAAACCTGGAGACCAGGAACTATAAATATAACACAAACAGAAAACCATAACTCAAAGAGTATAACTTAACCAAAAACACAAAGACGCAGTGCCCTGAAAGCTTTTCTTGGTAAAATAATATTTGATGTAAATAATAACAGTATCAGTTAGCATAACCACATAAAATATACAAAAATAACTGTTGCATGTTTTCAGAGATCCTTTCAAAGGCGTCCACATGCAAGTGAGACACGAAGAAAATGCTAATAAGGCAACATTTCACAGCTTTTTGTTCTCTTTATATTTTCTCTGAAGTCCCAGACCTGCAGCATCCATCACAACTTCAGCTTTATTACACTGAATGAGACATCGAGGTTGCGAACTGTACGAAGAAAAAGAGCCGAGTGACTCATAACTGAAGTGTTTCTGACTTTTAAAGGTCAGCATTAGCTACCTTTAATCCTCACTGAATACCAAGCATTGAGCTAACCTCTGCTCGTCTCTCTGTTCTCTCTCTTCAACTCCATCCCAATTTGATTTTGTCCTTTAATGTGTGCGATTTTCAGAGTGCTGGAATTACATCAGAGACTTCCCAAAAAAGGGTATATGTTTTGTATTTGTGGTAATTAGAGGTGTTGTATGACCTTGAAATGCCAGGTTGGTGGCTTGTTCTCTGCGCACACCTGAACGCTGCCGCCTCGCCAGCTGGTGCCAACAGATTTGAGGAATGAAAGGCTGAGGCAATGCAGGCAGATCTCCGGTTCGTTTATGGAGAGCAGATGGCAAAGACACGATAAGAATTTGTTATCTGCGGCTATTACTGCCCGCGCCGAGCGCCTTGTTACTGCTTTAGCAAACATTAAAACCCTCATTTTGTTTTGTTTGTTCTTGCAAGAAGCTGAAATCTTGCGCTGAAAGGAAAAAGCAAGCTTGGTGGTTTTTGCACAATCTGTCACTTGGGACCAACTGTGGAAAACAGGCCTCGGCTAATTAGTTGTAAAAGTGAGTCTATCTTGTACTTACAACAGTTCTTTACATGGGGGTTGCTCTCTGAGGAGGAGGTCTTAAGCATGTGTGAGTCTGTGCGTGTAGGCTGTTATCACAACCAACTCATGTTATTATCCCGACTTCGAACTTTTAGCACCTGATAAAACTTTAGTTGAGCTGCAGCTTGATGTTTCAATGTTCTGATTGGCACTAAAATCCAAAACTTGAATGTTTTATGTCTCTCTGTGCATCACCACCTCGAACCAAAGCAACACCCTCACAGCTAAAACTGACCAGAGTCCAATATTTAATGTATTATTAAGGTATCTGCAGAAGTTACCGTCCATCCATTCATCCATCTTCATCCGCTTTATCCGAGACCGGGTCGCGGGGGCAGCAGCCTAAGCAGAGAAGCCCAGACCTCCCTCTCCCCAGCCACCTCCTCCAGCTTATCCGGGGGAACATCAAGGCGTTCCCAGGCCAGCCGAGAGATATAATCTCTCCAGCGTGTCCTGGGTCTGCCCCGGGGCCTCCTCCCGGTGGGACATGCCCGGAACACCTCACCCAGGAGGCGCCCAGGAGGCATCCTTGTCAGATGCCTGAACCACCTCAACTGGCTCCTTTCGATGTGGAGGAGCAGCGGCTCTACTCTGAGCCCCTCCCGGATGGCCGAACTTCTCAACCTATCTCTAAGGGAGAGGCCAGCCACCCTTCGGACGAAGCTCATTTCTGCCGCTTGTATCCGCGATCTCGTTCTTTCGGTCACTACCCACAGCTCGTGGCCATAGGTGAGGGTCGGGACGTAGATCGACCGGTAAATTGAGAGCTTCGCTTTTACACTCAGCTCCCTCTTCACCACGACGGACCGGTGCAGCGTCCGCATCACTGCAGCCGCAGCACCAATCCGTCTGTCGATCTCCGGCTCCCTTCTCCCATCACTCGCGAACAAGACCCCGAGATACTTAAACTCCTCCACTTGGGGCAGGAACTCATCCCCGACCTGGAGTGGACACTCGGCTGAGAACCATTTACCTTTAAATGTATTTTCTCGACTCTTTTTCTGCAGGTAGGATTTAAGACTTAACGCACATCGTTTGTGTTTTCATCGATTTGCTGCAGGTTTTTGCTTTTTCATGATTGAGTCTCAACATATTTTATTAAACATTTTTTAAGAATGATTTAAGATAAAAAACAACAACTTCTTTTCCCCTCAGCAATCACTGCATACATCAGTGTCTCGGGATTACACTGAATTTATTGTCTAATCTCTGAGGGTTTACCTCAGAACGCTTCATGATTCCCACCAAACACAAAATAATAATAAAGAGTGTTTTAGACCAGGAGTCTCAAACTCCAGTCCTCGAGAGCTGGTGTCCTGAAACTTTTCCATATGTCCCTGTTTCAACACACCTGCATAAAATTAATAGGTCATTAGCAAGAGTGTAGAACTTGACTGCATGTTGAAGTGGCAACCCTTAACCCTACTCAAGTAAATTTAAGTAAATGTAAGTGTTTGGAAAAATCTACTTCTAAAAATACTTTTATTGCACTACGTTCATTACGTTCAGTCAGGTCATATAGAGTCTTGCTAATGACCTACTAATTCTATTCAGGTGTGTTGCAACAGGGACACATGGAAAAGTTTCAGGACATCGGATCTCAAGGACTGGAGTTTGAGACCTCTGATTTAGACGCACCAACTAGTTGCCACATCAGTTCTCATTTACAGATAGCTCTCAGGTCATTGGCTGAGTGCATATGGAGGTCCTTCAAGTTCTGCCTGCTCTGATTGTTGATTGGTAGCTGACAGTTTCCACTTCTACATCATCAGCATCAGTTAACTGTGTGTCCTTTGCTCTGCAGAGGCCGTTCCAAAGGATTTGTAGGTTGGGAAAAATAAATCAAAAACAACACACACATTAAATAATTCAAAATGCCCATCTTCTGATAGCAGGCTATTTTACCTTCATAAATGATTCTTTAAAGAGTTGTTTTCAGCCTTATGTTCCTTTGTTACTAACAGGGCTTTAAAGCCTGGTTACATTCATGTTCTCCAACAGCCCAGATCACACTTATGATGTAAGATGATAGAAAGATGCACAACTCTAAAATATTGATGAATTATGAATTTTAAATATTAATAAGCTGTACTACCGAGACTTTTCGTGTTGCCCACAGGTCTCATGTGTGGGTTTAAACTCATCGTTCATCAAGCCAAACTCTTCATGCCACTAAAATGAACGCTGCCCATTCAGCCAGTCCATCTGATGTTGACCTAATCCGATTGAACTCATGAAATAATGTTTAAAAATGACTTTATGCTAAAGTGTCAAACTTGTGCAGTCATGCGGATGTAGTGCTAAATGATAGTTTGACACTTTTACAGCACAGAACTCCACCACAAATCAACAAAGCGATGGAGACAGCTGTGTCTGTACCTGCGGCTGACTGAGTCATCTGTGAGCAGATCAGACAGCCGTCTCTCAGACAGGACGGAGGGGAAACAGCCTCGGCTTCACTCTTTAAGGCTCAGTCTCAAAGGTCAAACAGTTAGGTGATGTGATCGCACTGACAGGACCGCACGTGATGTCACACTTCTCCTCTTCATCTCCTCCCCCTCCTCTTCTTTCTCAGTTTTAGAAACCAGCTTTAGCTGTCCGCGGACGTGCGAAGACTCAATCAGCTTTATTAACACCTTTTTTTGGGGGGGGGGGGAAATGTCATCTGTGGTCATGAACTTTCTCTTTCTCACTTTAACTCCATCAGTTAGTCCTTTCTTTCAGCTGTGAGCACAGTTTTCACTTTATTCTTAAAGCCTTTTTAAATGTTATTAACCCAAAATGTCATTTTTTAAAGTGTAATTTTTAAAGGAAAAAGGGGAAATAAGCAAGTTTCACCGTCTCTTCTGTCACCAGATGATCATATTCAGCGCCAGAGTAAAGATTACAGAATATTGGACTGTGTATTAGGATTTATGACATGAATAAATACTATTTTGGGCCAAGTAATGTTTAGTTTTTTGTTTAGTTTTTTTCTGGTGCAAGCTTTCACTTTTAGACTTCTTAGACTTCTGAGTACAACGCAGAGACACCTGCTGAGGTGTTATCACGAGGACACACAAAGGTCGATGTTTAAGAGACTGCATTTAACACCTCATCTGAAATAAGACACCATCAGAAAGAAGCTCGTGGTGCTCACTGGAGCTAGATTTGAATGTTTCTGTGTTTTCAGTTCAGTTGAGCTTTATTTATACAGTGCCAAATCACAAGAACAGTCACCTCAAGGTGCTTTGTATTGTAAGGTAGACCCTACAATAACACATACAGAAAAAAACAATCGTATGACCCCCTATGAGCAAACACTTTGGCAACAGTGGGAAGGAAAAACTCCCTTTTAACAGGAAGAAACCTCCAGCAGAACCAGGCTCAGGGAGGGGCAGCCATCTGCTGCGACTGGTTGGGGAGAGAGATTCTACTGATTTTTATTTTCATTCCTTTATGAAACGACAGCAGCAGCAAGATACCAAAGGTAAAGTTTTAAGCAGGTAAAGATTCAGAGTTTGAAAATAGAAAAACAGCGACAGCATTAAATCATGCAGCACTTCTGAAACTGTCAGTCTAACTTGGGTGAATGTTTTCAGTCAAATTTCATTTACATCAGGTCTGTGTGGTTATTTGATCAAACTACCCACAATTCATCAAACTGTGGAAGGTTCTGCTTTTGCAAATAATGATTTTGCTTGAACGAGGCCTAACAGACGAGTTTACAGTTTTTTTGGAGTCTACAAAAGGAACTTTGCACGATTCACATTTTTAAATATTCTGTATTTATCTGCTGGAAAATGTATTTTTTTTTAAGAATATAAAATCGAGCCTGAGACGAAGCATTTCGAGTAGCCTAAAGCCTGAGGTTCTGTCTCACAGGAAGTGCTTCGACATACTGTGACCTTGTTATTTGAAACATGCTTAATATGTATGGAAGAAATATAGTATCATCAGAATCCAACTATTTTTAGACATTGAATTTATAACACTGAATTTTTATCCTCCAAATTTCCCTGCAAAAATATTCACCTGCAAAAATTCACCTGCAAAAAATTCAACTGCAAAAATTCACCTGCAAAAATTCACCTGCAAAAAATTCACCATCAAATATTCACCTGCAAAAAATTCACCTGCAAAAATTCACCTGCAAAAAATTCACCTGAAAAAAATTCACCTGCAAAAATTCACCTGCAAAAAATTCACCATCAAATATTCACCTGCAAAAAATTCACCTGCAAAAAATTCACCTGCAAAAATTCACCTGAAAAAAATTCACCTGCAAAAGTGATGAACTTAAATGACCCAAGCCAGAGCAATCAGCACTAGATCGAGTCGAGCGGCTCTCAGCCAATTAAATTACGCTGTTTGATCACATGACATCGTTAGCCAGCAGTGTGTCTCCTGAAAAGAGAGCTGTTTAGAGGTGAGGGATTAAGTTTTTCTCCTAAATAGAGATCATTAAGTAGGACTAGGCGTCCTGTAAAATCCCATTCATTTTCCTTTTATTTTATCATCTACTCGAACTGAGGAAAACGTTTGACTAACTCAAAGAAAATTTCCGCGCCTCCCCTGCCTGTCTGCAGAGGCAGTTTTGAATTCAGGAGCGGCAAGATGGCAGCGGCAAACCCTGGCGGTTCTCCGGTAAGTATATTATGTTTTATCTTCAAGTTTGTCTTTTGAAACGTTAATTTTATTTAAATCCGTTGGTCACGTATAAAGTACACAGACGGGGTCTTTGCTCAACTCGTCTGATGCGTGTCTCACTAAGCGCTACATGCTACCATCCTGCTAACCGAGCTAACCTTTACATGCTGTGCTCTACAAAATAGGATACTCGGTACAAAACCATACTCCACAGATGTTGATAGATAGACGAACACTGCAAATATAATGTGGGAAACGAGAACGGCATTTGGTGAAGGGGTAAAATACACCATGAATAAAGCCATAGAGTGAATGGCTGCCATGGTTGCAGAACGGCCTGATTTAATGACAAGAATGGGGAAGAGTGAGGTGAAGTGAACCAAAGCCACAAAACACGGTCAGACAAGGCGGGAATAGGGCAGTGACATGTCCGTCAGTATGAAGTTGGTGTATGCTTTGGTGACCAAAAACTCGAGACCGGTATCAGGAAGATGGGAGACTCGTGTTTCACTGGAATAGTTGTGAATTAAAACCTCATTTGTTGGGGAAATTTAGGTGTAAATGCATCCATACAGGCGAGACAGAAGCAGACCAGGCAGTGAAGAAAACAAGGCAAACATTAGAAATATTAAAACGGAAATATGGGATTAATATAACATACAATTAGGGAAAATTGAAGGAACACAATGCAAATTATACTGTAAAGTCATTAAAACAGCATAACCTGATTAAAAGAAACATGTAATTGGGTAGGATGATGATGATAATAATATTAAAAAACATGTACAAGATGGGCATGTATACTTGTACCCAGAATTTAACAACTAAAAAGTTGTGGCATGACAGTACCTTACCCCATCCATTATATCCACACTTTCAGAAAAGGATATGGTCAATATCTTTACAAATCTAAACTTAAACAGATAGCATAAGTTAAACGGGATATTCCCTCTGCTTTCTCCTAGAGAGAATACATCAAATTAAACAAATAAGTAGTCTATGGCATTTAAAAGTGGTTACCTACAATTCTGAAATGCTAATACTAATTCTTATTGATGATGATATTGTATTTGAAATCCTGGTGTAACACTGAACCCGACATCATAAAATGATTACCCTTGTAATGTCAGGGAGCTACAACCAAGGAGGGAAAATATTACTGTCTCACCCCTTGTATCCAATTACATAACAGCACTGCTTGGTAAAGGTGTTGAATTAGCTGGGTCGCCCAGTTTGGGGAAAATTGTGGGTAGCCTGCAAGGGCCTCAACTTCTCCATTCCCACAATGTGCAACAAATGGGCACAGCTGATCTTCAAGATTGGAACATCGGCCAATTACTTCCAACTTTAACGTATTTTTGCAAAAATATTCTTAAACTTGTCTCTTTACACAGATCATAATGATACAAGATGGCACTTGTGTAATTTCCTATAAATTCAATAAATCTAAATAATTGTTACCAACCCGGTAAATCCTGAAAAATGTTTTAACAGCTGTGTTAAATTAAACTTCATACTGACACATGCTGGAAAGTGCATTCATGAGACAATTTTTTTTTTTTTTTTTTTTGCCTTCTAGAGCAGTAGCAATCAAAGATTTTAAGGATTCTTTTACATTTTAAGTAGGGCTGGGCGATATGGCCTAAAATTCATATCGCGATATAATTTGAAGCATGTGCGATAACGATATATATCACGATATATTCTTTTCTTCTGTATAACGTATTTTCCAAACTATAAGGCACACTTAAAATCCTTTAATTTTCTCAAAAATCGAGAGTGTGCCTTATGTATGAATTCTGGTTGTGCTCACTGACCTTGAACCGATTTTTGGCGTGCAGAAATCTGTTAAAAAATGTTTTAGTACAACTTTGGTAAGCCTGCTGATGGACTGCTTGATGGATTGTCAGAGCATTACGGCTGCCGTAGTGAGGAGTAATCTGGGTCCAAAACCCCATCCCCTTCAGGTCCCAAAGTCAAACGAACACTGAGAGTTTAAAAACAGTCTAAATTCTTTCATCTTTAATTAAATCATCAGCGTTGCTGCTTTCGGGTGTAACAATTAAGTTTAACATCCATGAAAACAGAATTTATTAAATTTAACGAGTTAGATGTTAACAGGAAGTTAGCTCGCTATTTTATACCTAGACATTTCATACCATGTTCTGACAGAGATTTTTGAAACTAATTAAAACGTACAGCTCTGCTACCACTTCCAACATAAGTGAAGACAGAAAACTAAACAGCAGTGGCGTTTGCAGGGTTACCGAAGTTGGACTACCTGGTATATAATGTTGTGCTACGTGATTGCTAGCGACACAGCTATGTTAGCATAACATTAGCACAGTGAAGCTGGAGGATAAACGTCAACTTTTTTCCACTCGATAAAAGTTAACGTGAGGGATTCTGGTGGTCAGGGACAAATGCAATTGCATAGCAGGAAGGATTTTGTTCTCGGTTGTATCTTACGTTTAGTTTAGTTCAGGGTCCATGTGTCATTCTGTCTCTCAGTGTCAGGGTCTTGGTGTAGTGTTCTCATTTCCTGTTTTATTGTGAAGGTCTGCGTCTCATGTGAGTGTGTTCAGTTTTACCCCTGTCTCGTCTGGTTGATTATTCCCAGCTGTGTTCCCCACCTGTGTGTAATCTCCCTGTGTTTCCCTGTGTGTATTTAAGTCGCGTCTTCTGTCTTTGTGCTGGCTGGTCCGTCTGTGTATCCACCATGTTCCACTCGTGTGTTTGGTGTTAGTGTCTTAGTTTTGTAAATAGTTGTAAATAGTCTTGTCAAGTAGCGATCGTACATTTTGTTCACCTTGTGTATATATCCTTCACTGCAGCAGCCTAGTAGGCGTGAGAAGCCATTTTTGTTTAAGTTTTCTCCTGTTTTTGTTAGAAAGTTAGGTAAGTGGATTGTCTTTTGGTTGGTTTTTATTTTGTGTAGGACAGCATAGGGACCAGTAGGGAGTTTTGTTTGTTATTTTTGGCACTGCTCACAGCTGAAGCAAAATAAATGGCTGCTTAGCACTTTTAGAAGATATTGTGGTTTGTGTACTTAGTTGGGTGGTGTGTGGGTGGGCCAACTTCTTGTTGCGTTCGATACTCGCCTAGACAAAGAACGTAACAATAGTTTTATGAAAAAAGTTTTATAGTAAAATGTCTTTAGAGAACAGTGCCCTATCCAGCAGGATATATTGTCTCATATGTGTCAGGTGTTTTTGTTGTTGTTGTTTCTTTCAATTTCCATTATTTACCCCTCAAGGAAGAAAATATTGGACAGGTCCTACAAACCCCAAAGAGCCTTCAGGACTCTGCCCTATTTTTAGTTATTCACACACCTTTTCCAGTCTGTTACTTCCTTCCCTGAATGTTCATTCTGTGTTAATGGTCTGGTTGTCATCTCATGTATTGCCACTGATCATTACAACCCTTTTGGCACCTTTTAAGTGATATGCCTGGGTCCTTCCTACATGCCCTGATAATGTATTATTACTGTTGTCATGCACACATTTCATGTAGGGTTAGAAACAAGCAGGGAATTTCTCATACACACCAAAGAAAGGCCATACCTAATTTAAATATTTTTTTATATATTATTTCAGAATAGAGCGACTGTGGAGAGACCTCTGGGTGGCCGTTGCATGCATTTACTACGATGTTCTTCACAACCTTGAGGAAGAAGGCCTTCTTGACATTTCAAATGCTGCACACCTCTTTTGCTGCCATTACATCTTTCTTCCTCGACTGGAGGATGATTTTAATACATTTTGCAGTGGATGGGACAACCATCCACTGCGAACAGAAAACAACACAAGTCCCAACCAGCTGTGGGAGTTGTGTCACAGATATCACCCTGTTCCTGTTCCAGAAAACACACAGGTAAAGGTGCACATTTTTAGTACTCATTGATTCTCTTACAGAGAATGTGATGATTTTATGGATAATTAAAGTCAGTCATATATCCACAAACACAACAAGCTGAAAGTCAGTGATGCTGCTCGGTTTGCAGTCCTGAATATGACGGCACAAGCAGGATTCACTGCACTGTTAATGTTAGCTATGTTATATTGCTGCCTCTGTTCGGTGGTGTCGAGCCAAACGGACTTTAACGTGTGTTTGAACGAGCTGACGGTTCACTCGTTAAGCTGAAAGAAAGATGCTCTTCTTGTTTAGCACTCGTAATAACACAAACACTAAATCCTCCTTCTCTTGTGCTGTTTTGTAGCAGTGTGTACACCTGAGACTGTCACCTGTCTGTCTGTCCTGCTCTCTCTGTTTCTTTCTCTCTGATTGTGGAATAAAAGTATGAACATGTATTTATAAGTTACACTTGTGTTTGAATCCTGCAGCTTATCACACATTTGATTTCCATGTGTGACAACTGCAAGTGTCCAGAGTGAGGACAGACTGAGGGACCCACTGCTGCACATCATCTGTGAGGCTTTGCACCCCTGATGATCCACCAGGACAAACTCAGCAGTGTGTGAGGAAGAGGAGGAGGAAGAGCCAGCAGCAGCTGACAGATGGAGAGAATAGACAGACTGTTCCCTGTTTGTGAAGGACTGCTAGGAAAGTTTAAAATAACTGTCTGTCCTGAATCAGTCTTATTAGGTAATGTTCAAATAATGTTATCATCCCAGTGTTTTCAGTGTGGGAGAAAGTACTCAGGGCCTTCAAGTTACACACTATGAAAGGCAGCAACAAGTTTCATATTCAGAAACCTAAAGTATGTATCAGCAGCAGAATGGAGCTAAAAATAAATGTTTGTTTCAGTTCTATGAAGCTTTGAGTATTTTGGATTAGTAGTTTGTTGCATCATATTGTTGTAATTGTTTGTATGCTTTATATATTCTGAGGTAAGCTGATCTATAGTGTTACATCATATTCTATAAGGATGTCATGTGTTTGTATAGTTTCTGCCCAGTTTGACCCATTTAGCAGAAGTCAGCCTGTTTAAGGCTCTGATATCTATTCTGTGTGTCTTAAAGCAGTTATGACATGGTCTGATTTTCTCACCCAATAAAGGAATATTTAATATATCTGTCTACTCTTTGTTTATTAGAAACAGTTTTCACAGCTTGTACATTTTCTTTTTACACATATGTAAGCATTGAGCCAAATTTAGTAATGGTAAATGGACTGATTCTTATATAGACACAGTGCAAACTAACCTGCATTCACACGCATTCATACTCCGATGAGTGCATCGGAGAGCAATTTGGGGTTAGTATCTTGCCCAAGGATACTTGACATGCAGACCGGGGAAGCCGAGAATCGAACCACCGATCTTCCGATCGGTGGCTGAACTGCTCTACCACCTGAGCCACAGCCACCCAATGCCAACATATTAAACGAACAACATTTGTCTCTTATATATAATACACCTATATATGCACTGTGAAAGATATTTGTCTTTGAGTGAAGATTTAAGGTGATAGGACTTATAAATAACTGGAACTTGAATCTTTACTGAAGCTCAGTATTTGACACAGAGTTCACTCACTCACATGTGCTGTACCAGTGTACCTGCACATGTGATGTGACAATAGAAGTGATTTGATTTGAGAGTTCAAACTCACTGCTGTAATAACTTATGATTAATATAATAACTATAATATTGGCCATATCATATTTACACTGACTTTAGTCTCATGAACAACATTGGCTAATTGTTATTTACTAACTAATCTTAAATGACTGTTCAGTACAGATATGAAGGCCAACAATCATGTTTTACAGTCCTGTGGTCTCAGCCTCAGATACTTATTAAATCACACAAAGCTGGTGTAGAAACAAACACACGAACAAAATATGTTCTCCTTCATTTCTGTCAAACAAAGCTGTATGAAACGTTTCCAGCGGTTGGTGTTATGGTTGCTAGGCAACCTGGGCAGCGCGACGGAGGCTAGACCGTCCCATTTCACGAGCCTCGCACTTCCGGCCTTAGCGGTCTTTGAGTACGCGGCCCTTGAAGATTGTTGAGGCTGCGTACTTTAAGGCTGCAGACCCTGAATTGGGATACAGCCTTAATCCCTCACCTCTAAACAGCTATCTTCTAGGAGACACACTGCTGGCTAACGATGTCATGTGATCAAACAGCGTAATTTAATTGGCTGAGAGCCGCTCGACTCGATCTAGTGCTGATTGCTCTGGCTTGGGTCATTTAAGTTCATCACTTTTGCAGTTGAATTTTTGCAGGTGAATTTTTTTCAGGTGAATATTTGCAGGTGAATTTTTTGCAGGTGAATTTTTGCAGGTGAATTTTTTGCAGGTGAATATTTGATGGTGAATTTTTTGCAGGTGAATTTTTGCAGTTGAATATTTTGCAGGTGAATTTTTGCAGGTGAATATTTTTGCAGGGAAATTTGGAGGATAAAAATTCAGTGTTATAAATTCAATGTCTAAAAATAGTTGGATTCTGATGATACTATATTTCTTCCATACAAGGTACACGAAGACTAAAGGCAGCCTGCACAAGACAGAGTCCATCAACCACTGAAAAGTCTGGGCGGCGCCTTTCAGGCCAAACGGCATGCGCAAAAATTCAAACAGGCCGAAAGGGGTAATAACGGCAGTTTTGGGGACGTCTTCGGTGCGCACGGGAACCTGGTGATACCCCCACACCAAGTCAATTTTAGAAAAAATCGAGGTGCCCACGAGGTGGGCGGAAAAATCCTGTATGTGGGGAATGGGGTAACGGTCTTCAGTTTGGATTCGGGAGACAGACACTATCTCTACTTTCAAGATTAGGCTTAAAACTTTCCTTTTTGCTAAAGCATATAGTTAGGGCTGGACCAGGTGACCCTGAATCCTCCCTTAGTTATGCTGCAATAGACGTAGGCTGCCGGGGATTCCCATGATGCATTGAGTTTTTCCCTTCCAGTCACCTTTCTCACTCACTATGTGCTAATAGATAATAACATATCTGTTATTAATCTCTGTCTCTCTTCCACAGCATGTCTTTCATCCTGTTTTCCTTCTTTCACCCCAACCGGTCGCAGCAGATGGCCGCCCCTCCCTGAGCCTGGTTCTGCCGGAGGTTTCTTCCTGTTAAAAGGGAGTTTTTCCTTCCCACTGTCGCCAAAGTGCTTGCTCATAGGGGGTCATATGATTGTTGGGTTTTTCTCTGTATTTATTATTGTGCTATCTACTGTACAATATAAAGCGCCTTGAGGCGACTTTTGTTGTGATTTGGCGCTATATAAATAAAATTGAATTGAATTGAATTGAAGAGCAGTTTTTCTTTGTCGCCAGTGGTCGCGGCCGCTACAGCGCGCTGTCGGGGCCCGTGTCCCAGGGTCGGAAAAGCACAAGGCAGCAAGCAGCGGCGCGCTCTGGGGCCAAAACGCTGATGGTAGAAACAGAGGTCCCATCTGCGGTGTGGCTGTGCAGCGACCTTTGCCGCCAGCGAAGGAGCGGACACGTCGGGGCAGGTCAGCGGGGAAGTAGAAGGCGCCGCCGGCGAGGCTGGAACTAGGTCGTGATCGTGGAAAGCGCGGGTAGCCAAGAGAATACGATCCGCGTCCTCAGCCAGGGAGCGATAATCCTTCGTGCCCAGAAGTGGAGAGTTGGCGAGGCCGGCTCTCACGGCTGCCGGCAGCTGTCGGAGGAAGATGTGGGCGAACAGGAATCCCCCGTCATCCGGACCGAGAAAGGACAGCATGCACTCCATCAGTTCGAGAGCCGTACCGCCACCCAGGCCTGGGAGGGAGAGGAGCTTCTTGGCTCACACTGCGTCGGAGAGGGCATAGCGCCGAAGAAGCAGCTCCTTAAGGGCGGCGTACTTCCCTCGGGCGGGTGGGTCCCGGAGGAGAGTCAACGCACGACGGGTGGCTAGTGGGTCGAGAGAGGCCACCACCTGGTGATATTTCGTGTCGTCAGCCAAGATGCCACGAAGGGCGAACTGAGCCTCCACGTGCACGAACCACGACGGGGGATCGTGAAGCCAAAAGTCCGGCAGCTCGAGCGGCACAGCAAACGCAGCTGCAGCTGGAGGCAGAGGGCTGGCGGCTGCTGATGCATCCAGAGCGGAGTCGGTGCCACCATCGGACTGCAGCATGTTCGAGTCAGGGGTCACCAATGTGGAGGTAAACACAGACGACACGAGAGCTCTCGATTAACACTCCTCGTTTATTCCTCATCACCACACAACTGAACACTTTTCCCTCCAAACATAGCAACAACACTTCCTGAGAACTGGGTGTGAGTGGGAGCCTCCAGTGGTCCACCACAAAACAGGCTTTTCCCAGCAGCACACTGTGTAATAAATTCTTACAAAGAAAATGGCTGCTGTTACTTATGTCTAAAAATGTATAGTTTCACGCATCGGTCAAAACACTCGACTCCAGGTACACGACGCCCAGCTGAAAACACTTCACACAAGCCGAGTTGCCCGAGATTCACAAAATTTACAGAAAATGTAAATTTTTCTGATATATATCGTTATATAAGATTTTGGTCATATTGCACAGCCCTAGTGGGGGTAAATACCTGGAAATAATATTTGGTGATGTCTCTGGCTTCCAGACTGCAAACAAACCTCATTTAAAGTTATTTTAGTTTGCCAAATTACTTCAGAGTCTCTGAAAATGAAAGTAAGGACTTATGTACAAAAAAGGCTCACATAATTTACAATCCACTGTGGTGGTGTACAGAGGTAAAATTACAACAACAAAAAAGTCCTTATCCAAAAACTTATGGACCTAACTGGAGACAGTGAAACCTTATTATGTCACATTTAGGCTGCTAGGTTTCATCATTTCTGCCTACATCATTGTGAGCAGTGTTGGAAGTAATCTTAAATCTATGACTTGATGGATAGCATTAACATTCTGCAAGCTGTAAATAATAATGTGCAGTTCTGAAGGCAGACAGAAAGAAAACATTACTGATGATTACAGAAATAGTTTTCTATACGAGATCACAGCAAAAAGTGCAGCCTTACCTAATGTCCACCCTACTGTTACTCATTTTATATTAAGATTTAAAAATCTAGTTGGTATTGCTTTTAGAAATAGCAATAGTACATTCATGTAGCTGTCGGAGGTAAATGACGGAAGTGACGGACAAGGTAAGCGACTCATGTTGTAATTGACATCAGACGCCAGAGATTTTGGCGGAAAATTAAAGCGAATGGTAGTTTAGATTTGAACAAATTCCTTTAAGCTTCAGTATTACCAAATACTCATGTTGTAACTGACATCAGACGCCGGAGATTTTGGCGGAAAATTAAAGCGAATGGTAGTTTAGATTTGAACAAATTCCATTAAGCTTCAGTATTACCAAATACAATTGTATTTGGTAATCAATTGTCTTATAACTAACAACATTTGTCTAAATCATCTCCAACACCTGGAGAACAACGGGGAGAGTTTAGAGGCTCTCCAAGATTACATTGATCAGTGCTTCCAGGATCTCGTGATGAAGAAGGCCCAGAGTGCATCTTCCCGGCCAAATCTGAGACGCCGTCACCGAAAAGACTTCGCCCGGCAGATTCCACCGGCACAACATCGCCAGCCAGCAAAGATATTGTCGCCGACATACTGGAGATCGACCAACGATTGTCCAGTTTCGATGCAAGGCTTTCCTTGGTGGAGATTCTTCACCGGGAATTTAAATCCTTACGAGAGTCCTGGAGTTCAGCCAGCAGCAGGTGGAAATGCTCGCTGCTGAAAATGCAACGCTAAGGGAGTTGGTGAAATGTCTCACAGACAATGTTACTCAGCTAAATAGAGAAAATAAAAAAATAAAAGAAACAGTTATAGATCTACAAGCCCCGTAGCATGCGTGATAATCTGGTATTTTCTGGTATTCCAGAAGCCGCTGGAGAGGATGCGGAGACCACGGTAAAAAGCTTCATCAAAACCCACCTGAAGCTGCCGGAGGACATGGTGAAGAACATCGTCTTCGATAGGGTGCATCGCCTCGGCCCCATTCGGGCTGCGGCCGGGAGACCACGTCCTATCGTGACAAAATTCGGCCACTTCAAACAAAAGGAACATTTTGAAAAGCTGCGGCAGGGAATTAAAAGGAACGGACTTCAGCGTGAACGATCAGTTCCCAAAGAGATCCTGGAACGACGCAGGGTCCTCTCTTCCCAATCCGACGCGGCTTCATCCAGAAGGGCTCCCGTGCTGTCATCGCTGTGGACCGGCTGTACGTGGACGGACAGCTCCACCACGACCCCGACATCACTCCGTGGCTGTATTAACTTCACACCAGATAAGAATCCGCTACACCAGGGGTCGGCGCCCACGGCTCCCGGAGCCGCATGCGGCTCTTTAGTCTTTATTTTTGCGTCTCCGGGTGGTTTGGGAAAATAAATTAGAAGTATTTAGCTGAAGTGTATTTTATTTGTGTTTAGTTCTTTTTTTAACTTGTAGTTCTAAATTGGAAGATTATTGTGATTTTGAAATATAAAAATAAAATTATATCTTATTATTTTTCATCGCTCAAAATAAGCGTCACACTCGCTGAAGCCGGTATACCCGCCAAAACGCCGTGCATTTCTGGACTTCCGGACCCCAGGTCAGCCAATTATGGATCTTGGATCCACATTATATCGGCAGCTGTTCTCCACCGTGAACTATGTTAACAAACACCGCTCACGCCTCACAGATGCCAGCTTACAGTCCTGCGTAAAGATGAAAGCCCGATTTGCAGACGCTGTGCGCAGAGGTTTGGGACCATAAAGCTTATTGTAAACATATCACGAAAGACCCGACGATGTTTGCACAAACATGCTTTTCAGCATGTCTTTAT